>JAJSOF020000025.1:23083430-23163430 GCA_025594305.2 Periplaneta americana | reverse complement strand
GCAACTCCTCGTGAATCACTCTGTATATATGTTATTGATTTTGTCGATTGTACATGTTTGTGCTCACCGACTGTAATTCATTCATTCATTTCATTTACTGTTCTGCCCAAGGGCAGGTCTTTCACTGTAAACCCAGCATTCTCCAATCTTTCCCATTTTCTGCCTTGCTCTTTGTCTCCTCATATGATCCATATATCTTAATGTCGTCTATGATCAGATATCTTCTTCTACCCCGAACCCTTCTTCCGTTCACCATTCCTTCCAGTGCATCCTTCAGTAGACAGTTTCTTCTCAGCCAATGACCCAACCAATTCCTTTTCCTCTTTCTGATCTGTTTCAGCATCATTCTTTCTTCACCTACTCTTTCCAACACAGCTTCATTTCTTATTCTGCCTGTCCATTTCACACGCTCCATTCTTCTCCATATCCACATTTCAAATGTTTGTATTCGCTTCTCTTCATTTCGTCGTAATGTCCATGTTTCTGCTCCATACAATGCCACATCTCATATAAAGCACTTCGCTAGTCTCTTCCTTAGTTCTTTTTCCAGAGACCTGCAGAAAATGCTGACTGTAATGATATTCAATAAATTGAAATTCAATATTCGTAGGACACTTTCTTTCTTTCTTTCTTTCTTTCTTTCTTTCTTTCTTTCTTTCTTTCTTTCTTTCTTTCTTTCTTTCTTTCTTTCTTTCTTTCTTTCTTTCTTTCTTTCTTTCTTCCTTTCTTTCTTTCTTTCTTCCTTTCTTTCTTTCTTTCTTTCTCTATTTCTTTCTTTCTTTCTCTATTTCTTTCTTTCTTTCTTTCTTTCTTTCTTTCTTTCTTTCTTTCTTTCTTCCTTTCTTCCTTTCTTTCTTTCTTTCTTTCTTCCTTTCTTTCTTCCTTTCTTTCTTTCTCTATTTCTTTCTTCCTTTCTTTCTTTCTTTCTTTCTTTCTTTCTTTCTATTTCTTTCTTTCTTTCTCTATTTCTTTCTTTCTTTCTTTCTTTCTCTATTTCTTTCTTTCTTTCTTTCACCATTTCTTTCTTTCTTTCTTTCTTCCTTCCTTCCTTCCTTTCTTTCTTTCTTGCTTTCTTTCTTTCTTTCTCTATTTCTTTCTTCCTTTCTTTCTCTATTTCTTTCTTTCTTTCTTTCTTTCTTCCTTCCTTTCTTTCTCTATTTCTTTCTTTCTTTCTTTCTTTCTTTCTTTCTCTGTTTCTTTCTTTCTTTCTCTATTTCTTTCTTTCTTTCTCTATTTCTTTCTTTCTTCCTTTCTTTCTCTATTTCTTTCTTTCTGTATTCTTTCTTTCTTTCTGTATTCTTTCTTTCTTTCTTTCTCCCTTTCTTTCTTTTTTCTTTCTTTTTTCCTTTCTTTATTTCTTTCTTTTTTTGTTTCTCTTTCTTCCTTTCTTTCTCTTTCTTTCTTTCTCTCTGTCTCTTTTCTTTCTCTGTTTCTTTCTTTCTTTCTTTTTTCTTTCTATCTTTCTTTCCTTTTTCTTTCTTTCTTTCTTTCTTTCTTTCTCTCTTGTTTGAAATAAAGTAAGAAAATAAGAAAAGAAAAGGTAAGTAAAGGAGGAATTTATTGAAAGGATCAAAGGAAAGAAAGTAAAAAAGAAAGAAAATTAGGAGAAACATATGGACTGAAAGAAACAAATTAAATTGAATACAAAAAGAAATAAAAAGGCGATAAAATAAAACAATTTTAAAATTAATAAGAGAAGAAGGAAATAAACTAAGGCAGTCAATTAAAGTGAGAAGTCAATGAAAAGAATAATAAAACAAAAGGAAGAAGAAAGAAGAAAATGTATAAAAAGGAACGAGAGGGTACAAAGGAAGTAAAAGAAGAGTTGATGAAAATAAAGAAATGAAAATAAATTAAGGAGCCAAAAAACAGTAACTGAGAGAAGACGTGAGTCAGGTTGAGATACAGGAATACAGCGGATGATATTTGAAGCTTCGATTTTTGAGATGACTGGCATACTTGGCAGAGGACCACGTAGCTGCTCCAGTTTTTCAGCAACATTTGGCACAGCCTGCTCCGTTCTGATGAACTTGACCTCCGCGATGCGACGTATGTAGGCGGGTTCGCAAATGAGTGTCTTCCAGCCCATGACATATTTTAAATTCATTAGCAGTCAAGGCTACAAAAATGATCATTGAAACATCAGGCTGTGCAGCCAGAGACAAGAACTTTAAAATGCATTCTAACAATAACACACTGGCAGCTTCCGATTCCACTTGCTGAGGCTGTAACGAGGAAGATTCTTTAACAGCTTGCAAGTGTTATGAAGTTCATACCTTATTTATTTTGGTCGTACGGAGCCAAAGTTGTAGGTGGTTTATTTTTGTAATCTTTTATCTATATCTATACTAATAATAAATCTGCAGCCGAAATTTTTCTGGTAATTTTCGATTTTCCAAAAATAATTGGTCCCAACATATATAATTAACCACCCAGAAACCGAAAATCGCTTTTTTGAAATTTTGTTTGTATGTCTGTCTGTCTGTCTTTCTGTCTGTATGTATGTTTGTTACCTTTTCACGCGATAATGGCTAAACGGATTTCGATGAAAATTGGAATATAAATTAAGTTCGTCGTAACTTAGATTTTAGGCTATATGGCATTCAAAATACATTATTTAAAAGGGGGGTTATAAGGGGGCCTGAATTAGATAAATCGAAATATATCGCTTATTATTGATTTTTGTGAAAAATGTTACATAACAAAAGTTTCTTTAAAAATATTTTGCGATAAGTTTTATTCCTTGAAAAATTTTGATAGGACTGATATTTAATGAGATAAATGAGTTTAAAATTAAAATAACTGCCATCTAAGGCCGTGTAATGAATTAAAAAACAAATGACTTCGTCTATAAGGGGCCTTGGACAGCAACAATCGAAAGCTGTGAAAGATAGCCTACAGAGAATGTTTCTGTGTTTGTATGAAGTAATATCGGAAGCTAAATTAACCGATTTGTATAATTAATTATTATTTCACCATTGGAAAGTGTAGTTTCTCTAGATGGACATAATGCTATAATATTATTACAGTAACTTCTGATATGATATAATATAATATAATATAATATAATATAATATAATATAATATAATATAATATAATATAATATAATATAATATAATATAATATAATTTAAGTTATTTGAAGGGTTCACAACCATAGTGGGCTAAGCGCCATTTACTGAATACATAGAGAACAAGGGTTAAATTAAGTTATTACCATAATTCAATGGAAACCTATAACAAGTAAAATAAAATATACACATTAAATCATTAAACTATGGTTGCATGTAATAAAATTTAAGAAACATGTTAAAGGAATTGTCATTGCACCAAATGAGTTCTCTGGACCAAAATGATCGTTTGAATTATTTGGATTTAATTTAAATTAAGTAACATAATAAACGATTTATCCTTTTGTTCCCTGGATCAAACGTCCTAAATTATATAATTAATATTTATTTCTGTGCAGCGCAAATAGTTAATAATAAATGTTTCTGGTAATTTTCGATTTTCCAAAAATAATTGGTCCTAACATATATAATTAACCGCCCTGAAACCGAAAATCGCTTTCTGGAAATTTTTGTTTGTATGTCTGTCTGTCTGTCTGTCTGGATGTTTGTTACCTTTTCACGCGATAATGGCTGAACCGATTTATATTAAAACTGGAATATAAATTAAGTTCGTTGTATCTTAGAATTTAGGCTATATGACATTCAAAATATTTTATTTAAAAGGAGGGGTTATAAGGGTCTTGAATTAAATAAATCGAAATATCTCCCTTACTATTAATTTTCATGAAAAATATTACATAACAAAAGTTTCTTTAAAACTAATTTCCGATAAGTTTTATTCCATGCAAAATTTTGATAGGACTGATATTTAATGAGATAAATGAGTTTCAAAATTACTATAACAACGCCATCTAAGGCGGTGTAATGAAATAAAAAACAAATGCCTTCATCTATAGGGGGCCTTGGACAACAACACTCGAAAGCTATGAAACATACGGTAGCCTACAGAGAATGTTTCTGTGTTTGTATGAAGTAATATCGGAAGCTAAATTAACCGATTTGTATAATTAATTATTGATTCACCATTGGAAAGTGTAGTTTCTCTAGATGGACATAATGCTATAATGTTATTACAGTAACTTCTGACTGAATCGAGGACAGGTAAGATTAAAATAGCTTCTTATGCACAGAAAACTTGATAGGCATTCGTTTCCTGTATTTCCTACAATAATTTTTATGACCAAATGAGTGGTCTCTGGATCAAAATGATCGCATTTTAATTTTGTTTAATACAATTAAATTAAGTAACATAATAAACGATTTATCCTTCTATCAATCACAAATGCTCCCTGGATCAAATGTCCTATTTTAATTATGTAATTACTTTATATTTATTTCTAACGGGTGCAGCGGAGGGCACGGGTACGGCTAGTTTTCTAAATAAAACAATGTTATTTATTCACTTCTTTATTTTTATTTAATAATACAGACGTGGATAAATTATTAGACTAAATTAATTACATGTGCAACAAAGCTGTATTTATCGGCAGAAATAATGAACAAAAATGTATTTTGCACAGATATAATGAACAGTAAATTGAGTCTGGAGGTTACTAATATTTTGTGAACATTCCCTTATTCTTTATTAACACGTTGATTTTGTCAGAGATGCTGGAAACCAAAGTTTGACATTTTCTTAGAATATCGGCATCATTTATCCACATATCAGACAGTGCTTAAATGAGTCCATGTTTTGTTGTAAGCCTCTTTTTGTTCACTTTCTTCTTCAGTATAGATCACAGATTTTCAATTTCGTTCATATCCGGTCTTCTTGCAGGCCATGGGAGAACAAACTGTTGAATATCTTCTGTAGTATATACAGACGTGGACAAATTATTAGCAAAATTGAAGATTTTTATTATATATTTTTACAAAATATGATTCTTCAATTTAGACTACACTTGACATTTTGCGTATTTCAAATTATTAGCAAAACTGAAGATTTGTACTGTATATTTTTAGAAAATTTAACTCTTCAATTTGGACTACATTTGATATTTTTGCATATTTACAAATTATTAGCAAAACTGAAGGTTTTATTATATATTTTCAAAAATTCGATTCTTCAATTTGGAATACAGTTGACATTTTTGGATATTTTTTCAAATTATTAGCAAAACTGAAGATTTTTATTTTATAGTTTTACAAAACTCTTCAATTTAGACTGTAGTTGATATTTTTGCTAATTTACAAATTTAAAAAATTGAAGATTTTTATTATGTATTTTCCAGAAACTCTTCATTTAAACAATTGACATTTTGCATATTTCTGTCTACTGTAATGATAGAAATATGCAAAGTTGTCAATTGTAGTCTAAATTGAAAAGTCAAATTTTGTAAACAGAATTATCATAAAATCGTCAATTTTGTTAATAATTTGTCCACGTCTGTAATTAAAACACCAGTAGTGCCAACACAGCCGGACAAAATATACTTAACCATTGTAAAAAAAATATACCAGAAGATGTAAACAATCATATTTACAACAATAGAGACTCTGTGAATTATACTGATAGTTTATATGACGAATTAGAGTGAATCGGGGGGAGATGACTATCGGGGGAAGATGCTTATTAGCCACCGGCGTGGCTCAGTCGGTTAAGGCGCTTGCCTGCCGGTCTGAAGTTGCGTTCGGGAACAGGTTCGATCCCCGCTTGGGCTGATTACCTGGTTGGGTTTTTTCCGAGGTTTTCCCCAACCGTAATGTGAATGCAAGATAATCTATGGCGAATCCTTGGCCTCATCTCGCCAAATATCATCTCGGTATCACCAATCTCATCGACGCTAAATAACCTAGTAGTTGATACAGCATCGTTAAATAACCAACTAAAATAAAAAAGATGCTTATCCCTTAGTAGTTTCACATTCTTCCAAGCGAGAACGCCACGCGTATGTCATCATGATCACTGAGACAGTTGAATGTCTGTAGAGTGGAAGCTAAATCATTTTGCCACGTGTTCTTGTTGTGAGAAGAAGAAAGGCAAGAAAACAGCTCTTTTTTCTGCTATAAAATATTTGCAAAGGTATGTTAAAATTTTAATACATCTTTGAATTCGTAATAACTGTCAAACCTTTTTAATGGATATTGTAGTAAAGATTCTAAAGTTTGTATTGTTAACAACCAACGACCTTGTTCTGCCATCTTAGGTTGCGTCACAGCACTAGGCATCTTACCCCGATAATTGGGGAAGATGATCACTTTTTTCTGGGCAAGATGGCAACTTGTTGCAAGAGTTTTATTTTTTGTTTTATTGCAGGGACTGTGTAAACATTACGAAAGATGCCTACAGTGCAGGTAAGAAGAAAACCTGTATCTATAAACAAGGTAATTAATGTTTCCTGTTTTGTACCAAAAATATAGTTTCAAAATACCTTCCAGACTTTGATATTTCAATATGAAATTCAAAACTAAATGAACAGTATCTTAAATTTTCAATCAAAGAAAAAGTCAGGCATCTTCCCTCGATCCACTCTATATTATGCTTCCAAGAAAAACGTTTTAGTCTAATAATTTGTCCACGTCTGTAAAAGTCAACACAAAACCTTACATAAAATACTCCAAAAGGGAAAGCCGTGTTCGAAAACAGTTCCGTTTTCATAACTTAAATAAATTATACATAATTCACAAATATATCAATGTTGTTTTTAAACTTAAATGGAATTTCTAAATCATTTAAGCACTGCAGATATCAAATATATGCAGACGACGTTCAATTGTATATTTCAGCGCGTCCTGATGCACTAAATGATAGCATTAATAGTCTTAATGAAGATCTTGATTCCATCTCTTCCTGGTCTCAACAATTTGGGCTTAACCTAAACGCATGTAAATCACAGGCTATTCTGTTCGCGAACCGTAGATTAATTCCTGAAGTCAACGACCTGAATATTCCACCTGTGAAACTGGATAAAACAATCATCCCGTTTAGCTCTACCGTAAAAAATCTCGGAGTGCATTTCGAATCTAATCTTAGTTGGGATACGCATATTAAATATACATGTAAGAAGGCATTCTCTATTCTCCATTCACTAAAAACATTGTATCATTATCCATCTAAATTAAAACAGACGCTGGTACAGACACTCATTCTACCTCACTTCGATTATTGCGACGTTTTGTTCAGTGATCTCAGGATTGATTCCGCCCAGAAACTACAGCGTGTTCATAACGCGTGCGTCCGCTTCATTTGTAATGTTCGATACTATGATCATATCTCACCTTCTTTCGAGAAGTTATCATGGCTTAGGTTACATGAGAGGAGAAATCTGCACTCACTTTCTCTCCTATATCGAATTATGCACACTTCATCCCCCTATTATTTATTCGCTCGTTTTCATACTCTCTCTCGCTATCATAATATTAATACTCGATCACAACGCGATAACACGCTAGAAATTCCACTTCACACATCATCTCTGTATTCCTCATCTTTCACTCTTGCTACCTCTCGTCACTGGAACTCTCTGCCGCCTGAAGTCAAGGGCTGCCGAACATTGAAATCTTTCAAATCCAAGTTAGAAAATTATCTTATGACGAGTTGCCAAACTAACTTACTATTATGACAAGTGTTGTATTGCATGTTTCCACGTATTCACATTTTTTTATGTTCTAGTGATATTTAACTTATTTTATATTTTTGTTTTCATATTTTCCGATAATGGTATATCTCTAATGTGATAAGTTGAGCTATATATAAACATAATTTTCCTTACTGTGTATACTTAAAAATATTGTATTCATTGTATGCTTTGTACTGCACTATTGTATTGCTACTATTAGTATTATTATTACTATTAGGCCTGTTATTATTATTATTTTATTATTATTATTATTATTATTATTATTATTATTATTATTATCATTATTATCATTACTATTCTTATTTATTATTATTATTATTATTATTATTATTATTATTATTATTATTATAAATAATTGTCTTATTTTTTTATACTTTGTAGGCCTCATTTATTTTTGACCTGCTGTTCACATTTTATTATGCTTTTTCTTTCTTTCTGTATGTTATATATTATGTCTGATTTCTTCTTACTTGTTGTTTACATTTTATTATTATTATCTTATTCAGTTTTGTGTGTACTTTGTAAATTTGTAGTGTTTCTATAACGCAGTTTTTACTCCTGGTTGAGTGTTAGAGAAGGCCGTATGGCCTTAACTTGCCAGGTTAAATAAATCATTATTATTATTATTATTATTATTATTATTATTATTATTATTATTATTATTATTATTATTATTTGTAAACTAACATTTAAACACCGATACGGCCGTTGAAGAAGCACCTGGATGGTAAGCGATTCAACACCGATACAGCAGGTCAGCAAGGCGTCATGATGTGGCTTCAGGGAGTTGACGGATATTAAATATTTTCTTCTATGCCTTCTATTACCGTTGGAACAAATGTTTGAACAAGTATGGCGACTATGTTGAATAGTAATGAATACCAATGCCCTACTACTGTGTATCAGTAGTCTATACCTGCCTTTGAAATAAAGTTTGTCATGAGCGATTTTATCTTGCTTTATGAAGCAGCTTCGTAGAATAGCTGTTGTAACGATCCCAACGAGAATGATACCCTTTTCACTCCGCCTTTTTCACCTGAAGATGAAGATATTGGCGATCTTGTAAACATTGTAAATTTCTTATTTATTAACAGCAATGGAAAATTCCCCATCTGAACGTCTTCTAAACAAACCACCATTACTTGCTCCCTCTGTTAGATCAGAATACCGTGAAACCTCTCTAATCTGGACACATAACGTTCAATAAAAAATTTAGACAATTTATTATTGAAGGTAGCGATTAAGAAAAATATTTTCTTGAATGAAAAGCTGAAAAATCCTAGACTATGTTGTTGATGTAGATCTTTAAAACATTTTAGGTCTTTGAAACATTCCAGTAAAATAATCATGCAGATATTTAATTAATTTGTCTGTAATACTGCAGCTGTACGCGCTATTCCGGACAGATCCATAGACAGTAACCGTTGCCGCCACTGCTTCAACGAGATAGAAACTCTCACTCACGTTCTTGGACCTTTCCCGCATGGTGAGACATTACGCAATGCCAGGCATCACAAAATCAGATCCGCAATCGCTCAAGCTCTTCGCGACAAGGGATATACCACCCATGAAGAAATCCATGGTCTATCGGAACAGGAAGCTGCCGGCGGGTTGATATATTAGCCTTTAACAACATAATAGGCTATATAATAGATTCTACTATCCGCTTTGAATTGAATACAACTCGACCGGAAGATGTCAACAATGAGAAGAATCAAGTTCATGATCCAACTGTTCCTTATTATTTATATATCTAGGCTATAAGTTACAATCTATTGAAATTATTGGATTATTAGCGAGTGCTAGAGACACGATTACAAAAAAAAATGTATTAATTTCTGCAAAGAGTTCAATCTTGAATCCTCTTTGGCCAAGACTGTTTCTTTGACAGCTTTAAAAATTGTAATAATCAATCTAACTTCTGAGATACCACATATATAAAGTAAATTAATAGCACAACAATAATAATTATATTTCTCACGAAAATTTTTACGCATTTACTAATACTTGTATATGTATATACTTCATAAGATTTTAACTTTTCAATTTTAAATGTCAATTTAATTTTTATACTTTTATTCAATTTTATTATACATTATTACAGTTTCTTATATCGTTTTTAGTTATCACTTGCATATACATATGATATAACATATATTGCTTATCCAGAATTCAATCACATTTTATATTTTTAACTTTTTCAGTCAATGAAAGACGCTTACAAAGTATCATAAATTAAGATAATCTCTCTATTTTTCCCAGTTGTCACTTTTTAATTTTTGAAATATAACTGATCAAGTTATTAATTATAATTGTTTTCGTTTTGCAGTCGTTGAAATTAAAGATGGAGAAGCATCTCCGAAACATGTCTAACATCTTCAATAAACTTATTGTACTTATTAGTGTTCATACAACTGTAACATATTACCTTTAATGTATTTCTTAAAATCAATGAACACTGTATTATTGACCTAACATGTGTGTTTTATCATTAAATATAATACTTGTGTATTTGGTATACTTTGTCCTTCAGGGCAATTCCTATTTTAGGGGAAGTTTGTTTAAATTATTATGTAAATGTTTTATGGTTGTAAAAATATGTATATTTGATATTATTTTTACAGGTAATTATTAGCTATTATAATATTCTGAATAGTGTTTTATAAAGTGTAATGTATGTATAATAGGCATGAAAAATTTTGTTCATTTAGCTTTCATAGTAGCTGAGATATAAACGAATGAATTTCACTAAATTTTTGCAGGCCATGGTGTACCTCACCCCTTGAGGGTTTATGTGATCTTAACATTAGTTTTACGTTTAAATTTCGTGAGAAATGTTGCACACTACCCTGACACTGAGTCCAGTTCTAACTGCAAGGCAGAGGCTAGTTTGTTTATCGGAGTGTAATCAAGCCAATCGAACTAATGGAAAAATCTGTCATCCAATTAATTTAATTATGACAATTATATCAGCTTTCTTGAAATAGTCAATTAACCATCACTTTACTCCGTGTTTATCTATAATGTGTCTGTTTATCCCAGTGTAACTTATTACCGTGATAAACGCAGAAGTCAGTCTGATGTGGGGGCTATCATTACGGAATGTTCTACTTTGTAACAAAATAGATGCTTTGCAACTCATTCCTCTAACATAGCCTATTGATTTATGTAACCGTTGATTTAATAAAATATACGCGAGAATAGAAATATCTGGAGTACCTTTCTCAACTTAATATTCAAACGTAATTACTCGTACTGCAAAGGAAACTTTAAGGGCCGTTGTGGAAGTTTTGACAACGAGAAAATTTCCATCACCACCACCCGGGATTGAATTCGGAACCTTCCAATACGTAGTCTCTTGATCTAGCAACTGAGCAACCCGGGCACCATTTGAGTTTTATAAATTTTTAAAAGTGTCCTTTCTGAGGTAGAGCCTATTTTTCGTATTTTGAACCTAAAGTCAGCACTTATCTGAAGTTAACTGTCTGAATAGTCACAATTTCAACCCAACTTTTTGAATAGAAATAGATTACTATAGTGGTTTGGTCAATTAAATATAATATATGAAAAACACGGATATAATTCATGAGAACGAGAAGGAAACTATTACGTCCTGCGATTAGCGGCTGTTTCGGTCCCACATTTTCGGTAAACAGACAGGTAGGTGACATATATATGAATACCTGACACTTAGGCCACGTTTCTTCGGTCATTGGTATTTTTGGGTCACTGCATATTGGTAATGTCTTTTTGGATAATTGTAGCATATTGATACTTACTTCAGTCATTATACCCTCAAAATAAAATGAAATGAAAGGAATAATTATTTTTATTGTAATGAAATGGAAGGAATAATTATTTTTATTCTAATGAAATGGAAGGAATAATTATTTTCATTGTAATGAAATGGAAAATGATTATTATTAAATGAAATGAATAATTATTTTTATTGTAATGAAATGGAAGGAATAATTATTTTCATTGTAATGAAATGGAAGGAATGATTATTTTTATTGTAATGAAATGAAAGGAATAATTATTTTTGTTGTAATAAAAAGGAAGGAATAATTATTTTGGTTGTAATGAAATGGAAGGAATAATTATTTTTATTGTAAATGGAAGGAATAATTATTTTTATTCTATTAATTATTTTCATTGTAATGAAATGGAAGAAATGATTATTTTTATTGTAAATGGAAGGAATAATTATTTTTTTGTAATGAAAAGGAAGGAATAATTATTTTTTGTAATGAAATGGAAGGAATATTATTTTTATTCTAATGAAATGGAAGGAATAATTATTTTCATTGTAATGAAATGGAAGAAATGATTATTTTTATTGTAATGAAATGGAAGGAATAATTATTTTTTGTTGTAATGAAAAGGAAAATGGTAAGAAATGAATAATTTTTTATTCTAATGAAATGGAAGGAATAATTATTTTTGTTGTAATGAAAAGGAAGGAATAATTATTTTGGTTGTAATGAAATGGAAGGAATAATTATTTTTATTCTAATGAAATGGAAGGAATAATTATTTTTATTGTAATGAAATGGAAGGAATAATTATTTTGATTGGAAGGAATAATTATTTTTATTCCAATGAAATGGAAGGAATAATTATTTTCATTGTAATGAAATGGAAGGAATAATTATTTTTATTGTAATGAAATGGAAGGAATAATTATTTTTGTTGTAATTAATTATTTTGTTGTAATGAAATGGAAGGAATAATTATTTTTATTCTATTGGAAGGAATAATTATTTTTGTTGTAATGAAAAGGAAGGAATAATTATTTTGGTTGTAATGAAATGGAAGGAATAATTATTTTTATTCTAATGAAATGGAAGGAATAATTATTTTGATTGTAATGAAATGGAAGGAATAATTATTTTGGTTGTAATGAAATGGAAGGAATAATTATTTTTATTGTAATGAAATGGAAGGAATAATTATTTTATTGAAATGGAAGGAATAATTATTTTCATTGTAATGAAATGGAAGGAATAATTATTTTGATTGTAATGAAATGGAAGGAATAATTATTTTGAGTGTAATGAAATGGAAGGAATAATTATTTTTATTCAAATGAAATGGAAGGAATAATTATTTTCATTGTAATGAAATGGAAGGAATAATTATTTTTATTGTAATGAAATGGAAGGAATAATTATTTTTATTGTAATGAAATGGAAGGAATAATTATTTTGGTTGTAATGAAATGGAAGGAATAATTATTTTGATTGTAATGAAATGGAAGGAATAATTATTTTCATTGTAATGAAATGGAAGGAATAATTTTTATTGTAATGAAATGGAAGGAATAATTATTTTGATTGTAATGAAATGGAAGGAATAATTATTTTTATTGTAATGAAATGGAAGGAATAATTATTTTCATTGTAATGAAATGGAAGGAATAATTATTTTTATTGTAATGAAATGGAAGGAATAATTATTTTTGTTGTAATGAAATAATTATTTTTGGTAAAAAGGAATAATTATTTTGGTTGTTGAAATGGAATGAATAATTATTTTTGTTGTAATGAAATGGAAGGAATAATTATTTTCATTGTAATGAAATGTAAGGAATAATTATTTTCATTGTAATGAAATGGAAGGAATAACTATTTTTGTTGTAATGAAATGGAAGGAATAATTATTTTTGTTGTAATGAAAAGGAAGGAATAATTATTTTCATTGTAATGAAATGGAAGAAATGATTATTTTTATTGTAATGAAATGGAAGGAATAATTATTTTTTCATTGTAATGAAATGGAAGGAATAATTATTTTCATTGTAATTGTAATGAAATGGAAGGAAATGAAGGAATAATTATTTTCATTGTAATGAAATGGAAGGAATAATTATTTTTATTGTAATGAAATGTAAGGAATAATTATTTTTATTGTAATGAAATGGAAGGAATAACTATTTTTGTTGTAATGAAATATGGAAGTAATAATTATTTTCATTATAATGAAATGGAAGGAATAATTATTTTTATTCTAATGAAATGGAAAGAATAATTATTTTTATTGTGATCAAATGGAAAGAATAATTATTTTCAGTGTGGAAAGAAGTTATTTTTATTGTACAGGAATAATTATTTTCAGTGTCTGAATTTACTGTAGGTACTATTCCGTTTCTTCCTCTTCACTACCACTATCGGCCGCACGTTCACTGGGGTTGATCTTCAGTTTGTAGACCAGTGTCCTTAAATAAACATCCAACTGTTCTCTGGTCTTTCCACAATGGACACGATTTGCTCCTGGTTCTTGATGTATGTTTTGTTCAGGAGAGACCTTACGTTTCTTTACAAATAGTTTTTTCCATTGCGAGGAATTGATTTTACTTCTACTCAGAAATTGTATAACATTTTGCAAAAACTTTTTCCCGTAGCTAGGAAATGTAATTTAAATTAAATTTATTTCATAACCAATAACCAAGCAACATGACTGAAACAAAGCTATGAAAAAAATGATAAAGTGACCCAAGTGCTGTACCAAAAAATTCGTGGTACGGAAATGGCCTATTACCGAAAATGCTGTACCAAAGTCTTATTTACCTAAATGGCCTAATATCAAAAACGAAAAGTGATCCAAAAAGATGGACCGAAACAATCTGAAATGCGTTCTGCACCGTAATCACCAAATGCATTTTTTATAATGTTCCATTGGCACCATTTTAAACGTTTGGTAGTTCGTGAGTACAATTGTAAGAGGACAACAGTTTTCTTTTGTTTGTATAGCAACCTGGCAACATTGGTATTGTTAATTTACGAGACATGTAAACAACATTGGTAAATACGAAAAAAAAAAAAAAAAAAAAGAGTAACTCACGATCGTCCAAAATCAAGCACTTCTGTAAAAATCTCGAAATTATTTTTTTCATGCAATATCTATATTTTGTATAATGCGAAAGTAAAGTAAATAAATAAAAATAATTAAAAATATATTCTATCAGAAAGGATGTGTTATTAAAAACTCTATAATAATAATAATAATAATAATAATAATAATAATAATAATAATAATAATCTTTATTAGTCATAAAACAATACAATTATAATAGGCTTCGTCATTATTGAGTTACATCAGACAAACAATCATTGAGTATTAAGAAACTCATCTATGCTATAAAAGTATTTTCAATTAGAAAGTCCTAACACAATTATTACTAAAATTAATAGCTTCTTTTAAATGTTTTGGTAATTTCTTATAAAATGTAATACCTAAAAAAAAAACTATGAAGTATCTACGTATCTAATTAATTAAAACTATCGAGTGTTTTAGTTAATCTGCAAGCAGGAATTGCCAAGTTAATTTTAGTTCTTGTGTTATAATTATGTATATTCTTTGGTATTGGTACATCAAATTATTCAAATGTACATATTTTACACATACAAATATATATATATATATATATATATATATATATATATATATATATATATATATATACTAGGAAGAGTTAATATGGATAATTGTTTAAATAAGGGTCTACAAGACTCCCATGAAGAACATCCAAGAATAATGCCAATAGCCCTTTTTTCTGTAGAATAAAAATATCTTTACACCACTACTGTTTCCCCATAACATAATCCCATAATTTATAATACTGTGAAAAAAAGCATAATATACACTTAGTACAGTTTTCATTGTGGTACAATGTTTAAGTTTTCTTAACATAGAATGACCTTACTTAACTTTTTCGAAATTTCATTACTATGGTTAACCCAATTCAACTTACTGTCAATATGAAAATCCAGTAATTTCACTATAGTAGAAGGTTCAACATCTCTTTTTAAACTAAAACATATAGTCTGAGTCCTACTTAACTTTAAACTTAATCTGTTTGCACTGAATCAATACATTATATTATTCATAATAGTAGTAATTACTTACTGGCTTTTAAGGAACCCGGAGGTTCATTGCCGCCCTCACATAAGCCCGCTATTAGTCCCTATCCTGAGCAAGATTAATCCATTCTTTATCATCATAACCCACCTCCCTCAAATCCATTTTAATATTATCCTCCCATCTACGTCTCGGCCTCCCTAAAGGTCTTTTTCCCTCCGGCCTCCCAACTAACACTCTATATGCATTTCTGGATTCTCCCATACGTGCTACATGCCCTGCCCATCTCAAACGTCTGGATTTAATGTTCCTAGTTATATCAGGTGAAGAATACAATGCGTGCAGTTCTGCGTTGTGTAACTTTCTCCATTGTCCTGTAACTTCATCCCTCTTAACCCCAAATATTTTCCTAAGCGCCTTATTCTCAAACACCCTTAACCTTTGTTCCTCTCTCAAAGTGAGAGTCCAAGTTTCACAGCCATATAGAAGAACTGGTAATATAACTGTTTTATAAATTCTAACTTTCAGATTTTTTGACAGCAGACTGGATGATAAAAGCTTCTCAACCGAATAATAACAGGCATTGCCCATATTTATTCTGTGTTTAATTTCCTCCCGAGTATCATTTATATTTGTTACTGTTGCTCCAAGATATTTGAACTTCTCCACCTCTTCGAAGGATAAATCTCCAATTTTTATATTTCCATTTCGTACAATATTCTGGTCACGAGACATAATCATATACTTTGTCTTTTCGGGATTTACTTCCAAACCTATCTCTTTACTTGCTTCAAGTAAAATTCCCGTGTTTTCCCTAATAGTTTGTGAATTTTCTCCTAACACATTCACATCATCCGCATAGATAAGAAGCTGATGTAACCCGTTCAATTCCAAACCCTTTCTGTTATCCTGGACTTTCCTAATGGCATACTCTAGAGCAAAGTTAAAAAGTAAAGGTGATAGTGCATCTCCTTGCTTTAGCCCACAGTGAATTGGAAACGCATCTGACAGAAATTGACCTATACGGACTCTGCTGTACGTTTCACTGGGACACATTTTAATTAATCGAACTAGTTTCTTGGGAATACCAAATTCAATAAGAATATCATATAAAACTTCTCTCTTAACCGAGTCATATGCCGTTTTGAGATCTATGAATAACTGTTGCACTGTACCCTTATACTCCAAATTTTTCTCCATTATCTGTCGAATACAAAATATCTGGTCAATAGTTGATCTATTACGCCTAAACATAATAATAGTACTATCCAAATTTACGGTTTGATGATGAGTGACACATAAAATATAATTAAACAGGAAGTAACATTTTCTTCTAACTCTTGTATTGCGTAGAAAGTACTACATAAATGAGTATAAAGGAAGGAAATAACATTTATTGAACAATTTCGCGATAACTGCATTTTTTTATAGAATTCATTCTAAGCAAATGAATCACGGACGTTGAAATCGCCGGACAGGATATTTATTTTTCTAACCAGGAAGAGGAGAAACCAGAGGTCGAATTATTGATAACCTCTTCCTGTTTCAGAATGCGTGTTACTCCAGCCAATATTCTACTATGGGTGGAGGTTCGTCGTAACATAAACCCGAGCCACACGGGGATAGTTTACAGGAGTCAAGTGCTTGAAGCCTCTAAACTTGATGCTATATTTGTGATGACACGGACACATCAAACTTGAAACCATGCTTGAAAAAAAGCGCGCGCTGAATGTTGTATTCGTAGTGGTGTTTGAATTCTTGTATTCTGTTATAGTTAATAAAAATCAATAGTGAACTGGCATTTTTAGTTTAGTGAAACTGAAGATGCCACCAACACATACTCAAGCATGTGTGCAGCTAATTGGCGCCTTGTTATTGTTTGAATTACAAAATATTCTTGAAAAAAAGGAAAAGAGAACATGGGTTAAGAAATGGCTTCGTAGAAGAACTATGCACGGTGCATCTAATACCTTGTTGAAAGAATTAGCTGAAGAAGATCCTGCAGAATACAGGAAACATCTCAGAATGAGTCCTGTTTTAAGGGTTTTTAACTTTTTTCGAACCACTTCTACGTCTATGTTTTCGAAAACTTGTTCCATGAGTTCACTGACTAGTTTCTGGAATAATAATTCCCGCTTGTTTTTATTGAGGTATTCTTTGTCACGTATATTCCACAGAAGTTTATACTTCTCATACACTTCCAAAAACTTTATTATATCGTTGGAATTCCACTTAGGGGCGCTCATTATTAATAATTATTAATTTTTTTCGACAATAGGCCTAAAACTACAAACTTTCTACTTGCCAAGTTGCTACATGTTCGCATTCACACGCGGGAAGTGGTGGAGTCAAGTTGGTCACGTGACGGGAAAGTGGACACAAAAGTTGACGGGTCGTCAACTCAAATTCTGCTTGACCGCCAAGTCACGACTTGACCGTCTCGACCATATCACACGGGGAAAGTTGAAGGAAAGTCGACTTGCTCCAAGCACTTGACTCCTGTAAACTATCCCCTTGTGAATTAGCCTTTACGTGCAATGCACACTTGCATAAATATATGTCTATTATTTTTCCGTGCATCTTCACGTGTAATTTACAATTCATTTTAATATATCAATATGCCTGGTAAATTATTAATAAGTATTTAATGAATTTCAATCTTAAGGCATATAAACTTGCAAATGTTTATTTGCTATTTAATAACAATATATTTACGTTTTCGCCGTTTAGGGCATCTTCAGATATAACAAAACATATTATCTGGACCTATAATAGTATATTATGCAAATAACAAGGAAAATAGAGAACAATATATGTGATAATGAAATTCATGAGCTTTATGTAGATATAACATGATACAGGATGAATATTGAGATAATCTTTGAGTTTGAACTTAGACTGGACGAATGTGTTATTTTATACATATAGCTCATGTTACAATTAATATACAATGTTTAAAATTTGTCAATGATGTTAATTTTAAAATTTACAGTGATGATAATAAAATATTTAAAGTAATCATGGCTGAAAGTTGTCGTAAGTTACAAGATAGTATGCGTAGTTAATGTTCGTGTGTTTTGTAATTATTTCACTTAGAAGCCGTTGGCATTTGAGTGAATGTTGTTTGACGTGGTGACTACTTTACAATTGATATACAGTGATTAAATTAGTCAATGTTAAAATTTAAATTTTATAATGAAGATAATAAAATATTTAGAGTAATCATGGCTGAGAATTGTCGTAATTACTCTAAATATTTTATTATCTTCATTATAAAATTTAAATTTTAACATTGACTAATTTAATCACTGTATATCAATTGTAATGTAGTCATCAACGTCAAACAACATTCATTCAAATGCCAACGGCCTCTCTAAGCGAAATAATTACAAAACACAAGAACATTAACTACGCATACTATCTTGTAACTTACGACAACTTTCAGCCATGATTACTTTAAATATTTTATTGTCATCATTGTAAATTTTAAAATTAACATCATTGACAAATTTTAAACATTGTATATTAATTGTAACATGAGCTATATGTATAAAATAAAATATTCGTCCAGTCTAAGTTCAAATTCAAAGATTATCTCAATATTCATCCTGTATCATGTTATATCTACATAAAGCTCATGAATTTCATGTATCACATATATTGTTCTCTATTTTCCTTGTTATTTGCATAATATGTTATTATAGGTCCAGATAATATGTTTTGTTATATCTGAAGATGCCCTAAACGGCGAAAACGTTCATATATTGTTATTAAATAGCAAATAAACATTTGCAAGTTTATATGCCTTAAGATTGAAATTCATTAAATACTTATTAATAATCTTCACGTGTGTTGTGAAGATATCCTTTCGCCGTACCGTCTTCCTCACCGCTACCAACTATCAACACCACATAATTTTCACTAATACTGTCACAAACATCTCTACAACAACTAGCACCACAATTATCAACAGAAATATCTTTAAGATGATCATTAATACAACAATTACCAACACTCAATTGCCACTGTCGTCAATACCACCATTGTCACCACTATCCCCATCCCTTATTAGAGTGGTAGGCGACTATAGTGGGCAATGTTAAATTCAGACCTTTTCTGCCAGGGTGGATTATAACTATACCGGGCGAGTGGCATAGAATCGACAGAAAAAGAAATAATAATTCAGATTTTACCTAATAACAGAGGCAGTCTATGTAAAAGGGGAACATAGAAAAATGATGTCAATTAAATAGATAAACCTTAGAACTTTCATTCGTTTATATTTGTTTTTAATACAATACTGCCACCGTGGGTAACCTCTGGAAAAAGAACTAAGGAAGAGACAAGTGAAGTGCTTTGTATGGAGTGTGGCATTGTATGGTGCAGAAACGTGGACATTACGACGAAGTGAAGAGAAGAGAATAAAAGCATTTGAAATGTGGATTTGAAGAAGAATGGAACATGTAAAGTGGACACACAGAATAAAAAATGAAGCTGTGCTGGAAAGAATGGGTGAAGAAAGAATGATGCTGAAACTGATCAGGAAGAGGAAAAGGAATTGGTTGGGCCACTGGCTGAGAAAAAATTGCCTACTGAGGGATGCACTGGAAGGAATGGTGAACGGGAGAAGAGTTCGGGGCAGAAGAAGATATCAGATAATAGACGACATTAAGATATATGGATCATGTGAGGAGAAAGAGAGGAAGGCAGAAAGCAAGAAAGATTGGCGAAAGTTGGGTTTGCAGTGAAAGACCTGCCCTTGGGCAGAACACTAAATGAAATGAAATGAACTTATCGTTTTTAAAGTATGGTTAGTTGTATGTATTGCTGTTATTACATTATAATTAAAATTACTAGCAAATTTAATATTTATTCTTATTTATAACAAGATCATAAATTTTAAGTTGTAATTGGTTGAATTTTTGTTTGAAACGTTTATGTTTGATATCTCACATCTGAAAAGGTTCTGGTTTTTTACTTTCGGAATCTGGTCATCCTTCATGAGTGGGGCGAAATGGAATGCCTTGCATGACGGTATGAGAAAGGCCTCTTCTCCAACAGTATTTGGAAAAATCTCAATTTAGTTTTATTGATCCTTTTAAGAGAAACTGGCTCAGTCGGCTGAGGCGTTTACCTGCCGATTCGGAGTTGCATTCGGCGTGGGTTCGATTCCCGCTTGGGCTGATTACCTGGTTGGGTTTTTTCGCAGGTTTTCTCCAACCTTAAGGCGAATGTCAGGTAATTTATGGCGAATTCTCGGCCTCATCTCGCCAAATACCATCTAGCTATCACCAATTCCATCGACGCTAAATAACCTAGTAGTTGATACAGCGTCGTTAAATAACTAACGAAAAATTAAGAGAACGTAACTTGTAATCGATGAAATAATCATAGAACAGGTTAAATATTTTAAGTACCTAGGATGCTACATTTCATATGAAAGAGATATAGACCTGGATAAAAAACTTAATAACTTTCGGAATGTCTGTAGAACAATCCATAGATCTTTAAAAAACAAAACAAGAAAAGATACACGGATAAAATTTTTCAATACAATCGCAGTACCTATGCTAACTTATGGAAGTGAAGCCAGAATAATGACAGAAAAAGATAAATCAAAAGTCCAGGTAGCAGAAATGAAATTTATGAGAAGTACACTAGGATGTACAATTCAAGATAAAAGAAGAACATTCGGAAGAAATTATAGGTGGAACCATTGCTGGAGAAATTAAAGAGAAATAACAGAAGGTGGTGTGAACATCTACAAAGGATGCCGAATTACAGACTGCCAGCTTTAGCAATGGGATATAAACCAAAAGGAAAACGAGACGTAGGAAGACCAAGAGCGAAATGGGCGCCGGAACAGGTTCAACACGAACCTAATCCTTGAAGTGAAGAAGAAGAAGAAGAAGAAGAAGAAGAAAAAGAAGAAGAAGTAACTTGTAATACTTTATGTGGGCCACTCGATGTGTAGAAGAATCGCTGAAATAAAAGAAAATCTCATTCGTAATAAACAAAACAGTTTCGTATGTCTTCATTGAACGAGGCAGTAAACATAAATGTAACTTCTGATCCGAGAAAATAGTGTACGAGATGCACTCGAGGTTTCCATCAATGGGCATCAGTAATGCATTGCTGCATAGCGAACTGAAATACGTACAGATGTAGCAAACTGCGTGCTAGATACTGCAGATTCCAAACAGAAGAAGAATGCACCGCTACCCTCCTTAGCGATTAGCTGAATGCCAGGCTATAGTTCGAACTGCAGTCAGTCGCACGATGCTTCGAATTACTTAACTAGTTTTTTTACAGACTGGAATTTCCTGTTCAGTGTACTCCAGTGCAGTGGTTTTAAGCTTACAATGCACGGTGGTATGGGTCAGCCGGTGAGAGTGAATCTTCCCAGGGCTTGTGTGTCCGAATGTTAAGGATAGGTGGCCGTGTCGAGAGGATAGACCTCATGATGTATAAATCAATTACAAATTAAAGATGTAGCTTCTACGAGCGACAGAAGTGAAGTGTCTTTAAAGATGTAAATGTATCACAAATCGTTTTAAATGTTCTTGGAATGGAAGACGGTAAATTTAACATTTTCCAACAGGCCTGGAGCTCACATGGACACTTCTCAGCCGGAATTTCCCTTGCGAGGTTGCACCCTCGATTACATTTTAAAGGTTTTTCCTTCATTTACTCTTCGAAGAGCCGGATACTCGAATGTGGATGAGAAAATTGCTGATGCCTGCCTTATCATTAGACTTCGAAGTTGAGGCACATTATTTCTTAAGTTATGTGCACACAGAACAGCGTTTACAAAGCAACTAGCAAGTTAGTCCTCTGCCCTCCTACACTTACTATGTTAGTCGACTGCAGCTGTTGTAATATGTAATGTAGACCCGGCAAAGGGGAAAAAAATAAAACTTCGCCTGAAGGACGAACGTAAATATTATGTTAAATAGAGTACGAAGTATAATCGTTTCTCAGGCGTAGAAATATAACATTTTTCTTAGGTCTATAAACAGTTATTTAGAGCAATACTACAGTATTTACAAAGGTATTATCAGAATATCAGAAAATTAATTTGTAAATGAGCCGTTCAGAGCAGAAGTGGTGTAAGTCAAAAATGGGCAATGAGGGTTAAAGTAAACACTCTGTAAAATACTATTATGAATTGGGAACATTTAAATGTTTGTAAAAAACTTGTAAATTTTAAATACTCTAGGACAGCCGTGGCGAGAACGTGACTCGCGAGACTTCGTGGCTCCCAGTGATAGCTGTGTATTTTGCTTGCTTCTAACCTCCGCCAACCCCCACCCTCTCACTCACTGGAGTAAAACTCCGTTCCATTTGTATTTGTCTCTGACCTGCGAGTGGCGTATGTCTCTCTCGAAACCATGTACTGAAGTTCCAAGTAGGATGGGAGGACGCATTTTTTTGCTGTCAATATGATGAGAATATTAAATGTATGATTTGTTCACAAGTATTACGAGGAAAACGGTTGTATAACATAAAACGGCATTATACTACATGTTACTGATGAAACATTAAAAAGTTAAGTGTTATTGTTGTTATCATCATCATCATCATCATCATCATCATCATCATCTCTGTACGTCGACCCTTTTTCAGCAGATGTACGAATAATGCGGTTAGCTCTTCAATTTGAACTCACTGATTTACAATGTGATGTCAAACAAAAGCTAGATGTAAGGACTTGACAAATGTTGAACTTTCAAATCTTTGCCAAAAAATAAATATCCGAAGCTTCGTTCTTTCGCTTGCTCTGTTGAAGTCATGTTCG
Organism: Periplaneta americana; assembly: GCA_025594305.2. NCBI lineage: Eukaryota > Metazoa > Arthropoda > Insecta > Blattodea > Blattidae > Periplaneta > Periplaneta americana. The sequence goes on along the minus strand of JAJSOF020000025.1, from coordinate 23,140,121 downwards.
CTACAACTTACGTTTGTGAAAAATTATTTTCAACAATTAAAATAGTAAAAACCAAATTTAGATCACGACTGACAGACAAATTCCTTCGTAATCAACTACGACTGACAGTGAAACTTTGTCGCAGAGACATTCTGAAGACAGTTAATTTTAGGTTGTGATATTGTTCATTTATTTTTCATTTCTTTCTTCGTTACACGCACTAAACATTAGTTTATAGCCTTGTACTGTATAAAATTATATTTAAGTGCTTGACGTAAGGAAAATGAAAATCCGTTAATAAGTCAGACAGTTGCTTCACTTCCCCTTTGGGTGTCCGCCTCCCTCCATAGGTGCTATGCACGTTGCAGGTTACACAGTGGCTCGACGCACGATCACATTTTCGCCACCGCTGCTCTAGGGGGACTTTGTACTGGTCTGCCAGAAACCAAATGATTTTGAATCGATCTGGTTGAGCAGTAAATACATACATACATAATTATTATAAATATTAGTGTAATGTTAAAGTGGTTCATGTTTTGTTGTGCTCCAGTTACGAAACAAGAGTCACGTGAGCTATCAGTCAAGTACTTCGCTTGTTAGATGCACGTTCGTCATTTACTTAAAAACTCCAGTAATACTTACTTTTCTAGCTTCCTAGAACAAAGTACGGTCCCTTTTTATAAGCATACTGCAATTGTGGTAATAGTAGGCTAGTATCAGTAGTAGTAGCTGAAGTAGAAGTAACAGAAGCAGCAGTGGCAGTAAAGTAGTAGCAGGTAGGGCAAGTCTACTATCTTTGACAGACATCTCTGCTTCAAATAAAATTCTGCCGACCATTGCTCTCGTATCCCATTTTTGATTGAACATTGCTTTTAAACAAGGCATGATGGGACTATTTAATGGGTACCGACTGCAATGACAGAACCCTCTTGTTGGCCATGAGGATTGCCTAACCTTCCTGTTTCACAGCATCCGGTTATGACCTGAGAGCATTTCAAGCATCGAATGCCTACATTAATAAGTAATAGTAATTACTGAGTTAGTGAAATCCTTGAAGGTGTGCCTTTACACTTAACTGGTGCTGTGTAAGTAACGTATGCTTCACTCAACTGTACGAAAAATAGACGCTTCAAAATCTACATGCTTACAATATAGTGCTTTCATTTCAAAACTTCCCAGTTTAAAGCCTATTTATTTAAATTCAAATTAATTAAATTAAAACAAAAAACAACAGACTCGTCAATTTAAAAATTGAGGGGAAAGTTATCATTAAGCTGCGGACTTATGCCTATATGCCTATTTTAATCCTTAACCTGAAGGCGGAAGATTTTAGGTTACATATCCATTTTAAGACATTGTGAGTATTATATGCGAATTCTACAGTGCCTATAATTGCCTATTTCATTAGTAAATGCCTAAAGTTGCCTAAATATCCGTATTATATATTATACTTGAATTTACTGACCATTCTATCGATATTTTTTGAATCTGTAATTTGTTTCTTTTTTATCCAGCAGAGGGAAGTGATATAGAACTATCGATAACTGTGTGTGTTAAGTTTTACTGCCACCAGAGCGCGGAGAAATCGAATAATTTTAAATCAACCAATAAGAAAAAAAAATGTATTCATTCATTCATTCATTCATTCATTCATTCATTTATTTTATTCTATAGATCTTACATGAGCAATGAAGCTTTAAGATGTGGAACAAGTCAAAATTTTACAATATTACAATTACAATTTTTACAAATTTTTACAGTTTTACAATTTAGTAATTTTCTACAATTTTTACAATTTTGTGCAATTTTTAACAATATTTTGGCGGGATGTAGTGAGATGAGGTAATGCCGAAAGCCGCATGAATCATTGTGGTAGTTGACTAGGGTAGTTGTTTTAAACTGTGTATCCGTTTTGTGAGTTTGTGAATTGAGTATGGAGTTGAGATTTCTGCTGTAATACGTGAAGTATACCGTGGAGATATGCCAAAGCAAAAGTCATCAGAAGCGCTGATTGGAAAATACATTGACATTACTGCGTTCCCACTGGTTTGGTCCCAAGCTGAGATTGGATCCCTGAAGTATTGCCCCATCACTTCATGTGAAGTGGAAGGGAGTTTCTCCCAATTGAAGAACATTCTTACAGACAATAGACATCAGTTCTCATTACAACATTTGGACGAATATTTAGTTATTCACTACCATAATGACATTCCTATAGAAACTAGTGTATAATGCTACGCTATGGTCGTGTTAGCCATTAAGAATTAGAAATAATTGTTAGTGTCTTTTTAAATGCCTATTTTAGAATTTTGAATGCCTATTTTGCCTGCCTATTCCAACTGTTTTAGTGCCTAAAAATCCGCAGCTTGGTCATCATCATAAACTGATGGATTAGATCTCCTCGCCTACTCTTTTAGGATGAAAGAGTAATGGAACGGAGAAAAATTCTCTCCGGCACCGGGATTTGAACCCGGATTTTCAGCTCTACGTGCTGATGCTTTATCCACTAAGCCACACCGGATACCCATCCCGGTGCCGGACAGGATCGTCTCAGTTTAAGTTCCAACTCTTGGGTTCCCTCTAGTTGCCGCCCTCTGCACTACGTCATAGATGTATATGAACGTCTTTTAGCATTCAGCATTTTGAATTGTAATTTTAGCGTTTCGTAGCATATATGATTTAAAATCTAGCATGTTGTGGGCTATTCACAGAAAACAGTAAATCAAGATTAATAAATATACAAATTTTGGGATGAAATTAAACTAGCCTATATACCCATGATCAACATTACATTCAGTCCGAGTATCAAAAGTAAACATTACGCATGCTTCGATCGTGACTTCTTTCAAATTATACGTGCAGAAAAATCTTTCAGCTTCAGAACTATTTGTTTGGGACCATGTCGTGACCACCTAGAGATGAAGGTCTGCGCTTAGATTGGGTACTGCGTTTGACGTCAGCAAGAGTAGGGACCAAGCCCCTACTGCCGAGGCTGCGCAGAAGTTTAGAGTAGGGACAAATTAAAGCTTGCGTCCGACGCCATGTTTTGGGAGAAGCACCGGCTAGCAGACAGCTGTACTATGCAATGTTGAATGTTTAATGTATTTGTTTGGTGTATCTTATAAACCAATCTGAATTTATAAATGAAAAAAAAATCCTATTAACATTTAAAGCGACCAGGTTATGGACATAATTTGATATGAAACGAAAGAAAACTATAACAATTTGATACCGTAACAAAAGACGTGTGGTTTTTTTTGTCAACATATAGGGCGAACAGAAATACAAATGCATAGCCTACTGTAGTAATAATTCAGATGAAAATAAAATTATTAGTATTAACTGTTATTAACAAAACACTGCCAGCTGTATAAGGCATTACATTGGGCCTATATTGTAAACACATTTTGCTTTGATGTGGAACAATTATTATTTATCTGCTTCCATATCACATAATATACACCTGAAAATAAAAACACGAACCTAATGTTTCAGTTTGCAATATAAGTAGACATACCATGCATTAGCTTATTATCACAGCTGTAGTATGAAATAAACGTCACATGCATGTATTAGCCATATAACAAAACTCACACATAGTGTACAAAACATCTTGCCTATTTATTCATTATTATTATTATTATTATTATTATTATTATTATTATTATTATTATTATTATTATTATTGTCATCGTGAAATGTTGTCTTGTAATTTTTTTTATGTAAAGTCGTGTCATACCGATAACTTTAAGCTTTATGGTAACATCTGCTCCTTATTCAGAATTTAAAGCAATGTATTATTGAATTTCATACATAAAAACCGAAATATATTTAATTTATATCCACATAAATATAAAACCAAAAGATCAGACAATATATGCTTGACAGTTCCTAAATGTACTACAATTGTAGCATATAATCACACTATAACTTCGATCCAGGGCTTTATAACATGGTAATACCTAAATTCCCAAACTTACAATTTGCTAATGCTCCTTATTTCAAAAAATCTATTAAAAAATTGCTTTTAACAGAAAAAAATTTAAAGTTCAATTATTGTGATATCTATATTTTCTCTTCTTTTTTTCCCCTTTTTTTTACTTTTTACTCTGTTATTTAATAAAATGTCTTAACAATGTGGAATTCCCCTGAGCACGAGTATGTAACTTACTCTTTCTGGTGATGTTAGAAAGTTTTTATATATATAAAAATCAATATGTATCTTTGTTCTGGCAATAAAGTATTATTATTATTATTATTATTATTATTATTATTATTATTATTATTATTATTATTATTATTATTATTATTATTATGCAGCACTTTCTTTTAGTTGATTATGTAACGACTCCGTATCAACTACTAGATTATTTAACATCGATTATATTGATGATAGCGAGATGGTATTTGGCGAGACGAGGCCAAGGATTCGCCATAGATAACCTGACATTCACCTTCCAGTTGGGGATATCGAAAAAAAAACAGGTAATCAGCCCAAGCGGGAATCGAACCTGCGCCCGAGCGCAACTCCGGATCGGCAGTCCTTAATCGACTGAGTTACGCCGGTAGCTCTTTTATGTACTTGTATGGTCAGTTTAACAAGTTTAAAATGTGATTATTGGGGGGAATTTGGGATCCATTTTCTAAAATATTTCCTTTAGTTGTAGAAAGATTGTACAAAATGTTCTATGTTAGATCACATTGTTTTTCACACGATGTAAGAAAGACCCTTGGGTGGTAATATGCCATTGTTCTCTACCAACATCTATATAATCACTCTTTCACTTAAGCGGCATATTTCTATTATCTCAGATGATGGTATGACAAGACTCCCACTATTATTTCGTTAAAAAAATAAAAGAGATTTTGTTTACTGCTGGTACATAACATAAATTGAGTCTTTAGATTTATTATACCATATTTTCTTAATGATTTAACAACAAAGCCAGCAATGTATACAATCACATTTGCACAATATTCTGCCATTGAGAATGATATAATGATGAGGGAACTGTAACGAATTTCTGCAGTTGAAAGTTCTAAAAAGTCATATCGCCTCTGATTCTCAGAACACTGAGGATTATTATTACTGTTCCAGTGCGTTAGGTGTTTGGAACATATCATTGGATATATTGGCATATTTTTAGCGGACGTCCCCTTCTTTGTAATACATAACTTAAATAAATTATTAACGTTTTTTCTGACATATAAAATAACATAAGTAAAAATATTCCATGTATTCTTTCATTGGAAATAGAAATAGACTAATAAGTCTACTTATGAGCAATATAAACACCTTACAAAGAACACATCACAGCCATAACAAAATTACAGAACGCCTCCACATATGCAGAACACATCACAAATGCTAACCACACCCACAGAGACATCAACACAGACATGGAAATATTATACATCCAACCAAAAAGCCAGAAACTAAACACACTAGAAAAATACGAAATATACAGACACACGAAAACACACCCAAACGAAATTCTCAACACACAACTCAACTTCAAAACACACACACTCTTTGACTCTACACTATACCACACGAACGCACCCTCACAGGTAACAGAACAAGAGGCGCCAAGACCAACAATGACCATTTATGAAGAAGGCCCATAAATAGGTCGAAACATGTAAACTAGGTACGTTGAAGTTTAACACAGGAAAGTCTTATCATACATATTCCGAATATAAAGCGTTTATATTTAAAGCAATGCTTAGTTACAGCACAGTCTAGTATATACAGTCACGAAGCTCAATACGTAGTAAATATGCATACATTAGGTAGTTGCTCACCACTAGGATCGCTAATATCGCCTCATTACAGGCAATGCAAAATAGTATCGGCACAGTCTATTGTTTCTAGCACCCTCAAAACTCAAGCTTCGTGACTGTATATAGTAGACTGTGGTTACAGTATTTAGATTTACTTATTATACGTTAGAAAATATGTAAATAAGTTTAGTTATATTACAGTAAATGGGATGTCCGCTAAGAAAACGCCTATATACCTAATGGTATTTTTTAAACTCCGAATGCTTTCTAGAAACAATCATTTGTGCTCCCCTAACATGGCGTCGCGCGAACCTGCGCGAGAAGGTTCAAATTTGTACACGACACCAGCGCCAATTGTGTCTAGATATATAACTACAACATCTTTGGTAGGAACACTGCCTGCTGGATCATATCCTATGGCAACTATAGGATGCGATCCAGCAGGTAGTGGTCTAGCGGTCTTACTAATAAACTGTGTATAGTTTTTATACGAGACTTATGCAGAGTTTAGACAGAAAACTTTACTAATAAACCATGCATAAGCGATGGATGTATAAACAGGCTGTAACTATACAATGGAAATTGCTTTGCAATAGTTATATACACGAAACCCCTTGTTTAAGCGTTGTATATAGAGAAAAATGGCCGCCCTCTAACAGCTGTTCGTATCGACTGTCATTTTATAATGATGGTTGCCTTGTAACCACAGAAGAACAAACCAAAGAGCACAAAATAATTAGAATAATATTGCTGTAGCTTGTACTCTTTGACCAAAATATAGTGTGGTAATCGATCAGAGCCAGTTGTACTATCGATACTTAACACGGCACAACTAGAGCGCTCTACCGGATACAATAGAGAACCTCAGATATTCTATTACCTTTCGTAATGAAGTAATGACGAAACTATGACATAGCTGTGTAACAGTTATACTGTTATACACGATGTAGCCTATGTAGTGATTATTAATAAGGAATTTACACATGACTTATAAACGAACTATTCATTGTATAAGACAGTTAAACATCTGTATATCGAGTTTTTATTAGTAAGACCGTAGATATATAACTACAACATCTTCAGTAGGAACACTGCCTGCTTGATCATATCCTATGACAGCTGTAGGATGTGATCCAGCAGGCAGTGAGCTATAGGATGCGATCCAGCTGGCAGTGGGTAGGAACAAATATGTTTCTCTGCGCGCAAAGCCAGTGTTGCCAATATAGCGATTTTGTCGCTAAATCTTACGACTTTCAACTATTTTTCGGCGACAAATTATTTTAACTTTTCCATTGATGAAATAGGGAGCAGTGACTTTTTTTGGCACTCTTTAGCGACAAAAATAGAACATTCTGCATTGATAACGACGAATCTAGCTACTTTTGAACTACTATTCGGCGACTTCTCGTACACTTCAGTTGGCAAAACTGCGCAAACATGCCGATAGCGTATTGTGATGTAGCCGTGTGATAACTGTAGATTTTTTTTAAGTGTCTGTAGTTTTATCAGTTCTGTGAGTGTATATTTAAAAATATTAATATTAATGCAACCAAGCCATATTCTTGTCCGTTGCCAAATTGTAAAAGGAACTACAGAAATACTCCGAAAGTGGCAGTGTCTGTTTATTTTTCCAGAGGAAAGTGGATACGAGCTATCAAGAGGAGTTTTGAACCTACATTTCACAGCAGGGTAAGTTAAAATATTTATTCACATATTATGTACGGAAATTTTATGGAAGCAATTAAAGTCCCAGGCACTATAGAAACTTGATAAAAAATCTTGATTTATAGTCTTGGTTAGTAGAATATTGTACAAAACTGGAAATATAAAAACTGGAAATTTATCTTTTGAAGAGGTGGAGAACGTTCAAAATCGTCGTGCGTGAATAAAGTAACAAATATAAATGATAATGGGAGGAAATTAAACACAGAAGAAATAAAATGCCTGTTATTATTCGATTGAGAAGCTTTTATCATCAGTCTGCTGTCAAAAAATCTGAAAGTTATAATTTATAAAACAGTTATATTACTCACGTTGTTCATTTATGGTTGTGAAACTTGGACTGTACTTTGAGAAGAAAATAGGTTAAGAGTGTTTGAGAATAAGGTGCTTAGTTCGAAAATATTTTTGTGCTATATTAAATGAAGTTAATGAAAATGATAAAGTTACCAACACAGAACTGCATCGTTCATTGTATTCTTCACCTGACATAATTAGGAACATTAAATTTTAGAGTTTGAGATGGGCAAGGCATGTATTATTGTATGGGCGAATCCAGAAATGCATATAGAGTGTTAGTTGGGAGACCGGAGGGAAAAAGACCTTTAGGGAGGCGAGATGTAGATGGGAAGATAATATTAAAATGGATTTGAGGGAGGTGGGATATGATGGCAGAGAATGGATTAATCTTGCTCAGGATAGGGACCAGTGGCGGTCTTATGTGAGGGCGGCAACGAACCTCCGGGTTTCTTAAAAGCCAGTAAGTAAGTACTATGTACGGTAGCTGGGATGTTATGTTATGTGAAGGTTATTTATGTCCCAGGCACTATAGAAACTTGATAAAATATCTTGGATTCATAGTATTGGTTAGTAGAAATTGATGAGATCACAGGGAGAGCTGTAAGCTCATCCAACCCGCCATAAATACGCACCTTACTTAAGATATATGCCTACGAAAATCGTCGTGCGTGAATGAAGAATACGACCATTTTTTCTTAACATGACAGTGAGTTTTAGTGTCACTAACATAGTAATAATACTAACACACCTTATAAAACCTAATCTAACCTGTCACATAATACACACCTAATCTAACCTAACCTAACCTGTCACATAATACTAGACACCTGTAGTCACATTCCTCACGTTCGGTATCATTTCGTTTGCATGTATTGCCAACCCTGCTATTCATGTCGAGAGCCATCCAGTGGAAGTGGATCGTAATGCCAGGAAGAAAATATGACGAGTTTCATAATAATTACATTTAGTTCGTTCAATGTATTTCTTGTGATATATTAAATGTGTTAATGTAGTGATAATTCCATCATATATCCATCGTTCAGTGGCCGGTGGATACTCTACCTTGCCCTAAATTCCTAATTAGACTTATGGGTAAATTCGAAGTTTGTTATTAATAAAAATTCTATTATTATCGTTATCGCTACCGAGAAGTAGAACACTTTGAGGAATTACTCTTCCCATCTATAGGGTCTCGAGAAAGAAAAAGGTGATGTCGGGGTGGCAGCCTCCCGATTAAATTCATATTTTGTCATTGTGCTGACACGTCATATCGCGTCATCGGTCTCTTATTGGTCTGGAAAAACAGCGACTGAGTCTCGATTTTACCTGTTAGGTTATTATTATTATTATTATTATTATTATTATTGTGAAACTTCGGTGTCTCCTCATACCACAATTTCTCGGCCTCATATCAGGCAAATAATCCCCTCAACTAACCTTGTCACATTCCTCGGCTTAATGTCACTTAGCTATCCCCTCATTTAACCTATAAAGAAACTTTTTAAATCAGTATTCAGTCCCGTATGTTAAGGCGATATTAAATTTATTTAGTTTGTTTTTATTTTGTCATTTGGTAGCCTTTGTTTATTTGTTCTGACATACGCTAAGTTACAGAATAATTATATTGAAACTGTCTGTAATTCTTAAGCAATATCTGGACAAAGACAACCATGAAAGCAAAACTCTTAATGACATCATGCTTAAGATGCTAATAAAGAATACAAAAAAAACACTTTAAATTATTTTTTTAATATTATTAATAATTAAGGTATATTATTTATTTATTTATTTATTATTTATTTATTTAAATTGTTTTTTGTTTTAACCCACTTTGTTTGGTTCCTTGGTTTGTTTGTTTGTTCTGGCCCCTCATTTAAGGCCAGCCAGACTCTAATTCTGATTGAATAAAATTGGCTTACTGTAATTATTAAATTAATATCTAGACCGCAAAACAACATGAAAGTAAATAGTGAAAGTAAAACTTTCATTAGATAAGCAATGTTAGTGGTAACGAGATTGTTTGAGAAATATTTCTTTAGTCTATTCTTATTATTATTTTGATGTCTGACAGTCCCTGACATTGCTCGGATGGAATTCCACAGTGAAAGAAGATGAATATGAGGATGTTCGGTAGAAGGGAATGGATAATATTGATGAGTGTTGTGATCGTGTGTCTAGGTTATGGTGGGTGGATAGATTTTGAAAACGAGACGCAAGATAACCAGGAGTGGAGAAATGCAATATGTGAAAGACAAGGGAAACACAGTGGATTTTTCTGCGATCTTTTAGACGGAGCCAGGACAATATTTCGAGGGATGGTGTTACGTGATCAGCCCGGCGATTGTTGCAGACGAAACGGACGCACATATTATGTGTACACGTTGGAGGTGCTTGAGAAAATACTGTATTTGGGTCTAACAGGGGTGAAGTTACAGGAACTGCACGTATGGGCGAACCCAGAAAAGCATAGAGTGTTAATTGGGAGGTCGGAGGGGAAAAAAAAACCTTTGGCGAGGCCGAGACGTAGATGGGAAGATAATATTAAAATGGATTTGAGAGAGGTGAGATATCACACTATCACTATGCCTTGCACGAACTATTCTTTCGGCTCGTATCAAGGGAATATTTTTCAGATCTCTTTCTGATAGAATATGGTGCATGTATACGCATTATGTCGTTAATGACCTGCTGGTTATGTCCGTATTTTTTAATATTCTGTGCTGAATCACGGCGCACGAGCGTGGATTGTCATGTGCGAACTATTGCTGTTTGGACTTCTATCAGTGAAAGTAAATTTCAAGTTTTTGCTTCTAGAACACGTTGCATGTCGTGTGGAGTACGTGATGATTGCATATTTACTGGAATATTACACAATTGTATTTTTTATCTTTCTTAGGAAAATCAAGGTTAAGGCATACTTGTAATTGAAGATGATGGAACTAAGAGAAATAGAAAGACTAATAAAGGAAATTATCTGATTTTTTTTTTTTTTTTTTTGCTGCGTATAAACGTAATATGGGAACTGAAGGTCGAAATGAGAGATGTTACATAGGAATGACAAGTCAGCAGAGCGGCGGGGAGGTTGCTGCCACGTGGACATAAAGCGGCCTTCGTGAACCTCCCGCTGATGCAAGTTAATGAATCGCGATGAAATGCGAGGATTCATCATCTTTTCGTGAATTTCATGGATTTGCGAAACTGAGCAAACCCACGTGGCTTATCATCACCTTCACTCTTACAGCTTACTGGCGCACCTAGACTCTACCAACTCTAAAACGTTGTGACGTACTCAAATTGTTTCATCAGCTTCGAAGTCGTGATCATCTCATACCATTTTGTATGAAAATGAGACCCCATAACTAATTGAACAGTGTGATCCCAAAACTCGCTCAGTCCATTTGGCCATTTTTATGATTTGTACATATATACGATTTTTTTAGATCTCTGTCATATTTTAAGCTTATTTCCTTCCAAAACAACACCAGTCCTTGTATAAAAATATGTATTACTGTGCAGGTCACTTGAAAAGCTCGGTAGACCAGTGGATAAAAAACGAGCCCAATCCTTTCATAAAAATGAACTTAACGCGTTTTGGGATCAAAAAATTTAATTGTTGATTTACGTTCAATATAACTATTAATAAGCGTATCCTATAGACTACAACAACATACTACCCCTGTTTAACGTGAAACATTTATGCTCGTGAGTCAAAATTTATTTATTTAGTATTTTATTTATTTAATTATTTCTTTATTTATTTATTTGGTTATGTTGTTGTTGTTTGTTGTTTTCTAATGCCAGGCATTAGACAATAAAGTCATTTGACCTCTTGCACTCCAATAATTTTCAAAGATATTCTCATGAAAAATGGCAAGTTGTAGCCGATTTAAGTGAACACCAACCATATTTTAACGTTTTGGTGGCTACTTCATTCACACACAACCCCCAGAATGTCTAGAGCACCACACCTGCTGTTGGTCGACGGGTCCATTGGACCTAGCTGGGAGATCTTGTTGATCACCAACTTTCCCTCCTTAAGCCACTGGAGGACGATTTTAGTGCCATACCAGGTCAGCACTAGGAACAGAAAAGTAGGAAGGGTAGGAAGAATGTGAAATGAACCCTAGGCCTCGAATGCTCTAATAGTGTCGGGGTCGAAGAAAGTAAGAGTTCAGTCAGAGGACTGGATAGGAAAGGGTAAAGAGAGAATTAGGTATTGAATAGAGGAAAATTATACCAAATTCAGTCATTAACTCATCAAGCTGACCAGTGCTAATTGATGTGTAGCCCCTCCCTTCAGTTCAGCTTGTAAAATCGTGCTTACTAACAGCTGCACCACGGGAAGGTAGGGATGGGACATTGGGTATTTGTCCAGGTTGGTTCCTTAAAGCCTTTAATGGGAAGGATTAATGGCTTTCCCCCCTGTATTCGACAAAAATACCGTTTTATTATTATTTGGTTATTTATTTGTTTATTTGATTGTATGTATGTATTTATTCACACTGCAAATGGGTATACACTCGGTGGCAGTGGTAACTAATTACACTCAATAATGACAATTAATAATAAACACAACTAATAAAAATACAATTAATAATAAATTACTATTACTACTACTACTACTACTACTACTAATAATAATAATAATAATAATAATAATAATAATAATAATAATAATAATAATAACGACAAAACAACAATAACAACAACAACAACAGCAGGGTGCATCCTAAATTAAATGAAGCACGATCACTTAAAATAACATTTAAAATGAATCTAATTTGCATGTTAACCTAACTAAACTCACGAGTTTGATATGTTCATATCTGCACAAGTACCTTTCAACACTACACTCATTTCGCTGACAACTCACCCACTGCACTGGAACTACGACACATTTCACTGATTCTGTCCTGATTTCACTAACAATTTAAAAACATTTCACTGCTCAAATACTTTGTACTGCCACCATAAACTATAAAGCTTCACTGACAGAAACACATTTCACTTACACAACACACTTCACTGACACAACACATTTCTTCACTGATACAACACTTCAATAACAAAATATCAATTACATCCTTTAAATAGTGTGTATAATATACTTCCGTCTATTAGTAAAGTCCTTAAGCCTATTTTTAAATACATTTTTGGTTATTGGTAAAGCCTTTAGTATGTCTGCAGGTAAAGCATTTCAGTTCCTGATAGTACGATTGAGAAAAAAAAACTTTCCAGTGTCCGTCCTCTGTCTTCTTTCCCTCAATTTACATGAGTGGTCAGTCCTTGAAGAGTAATTTGGCGGTTGCAACCTATTTTTTTATTTATTCGTTTATTTGATTATTTATTTGGTTATTTGTTTATTTCGTTATTTATTTATTTATGTGTTCATTTGGTTATTTGCTTATTTATTTGTCACCTAACTGTACCTTTCATAGAAACATTTTACACGTCCCCATGTCTCTGTGTAAGGGAGCCTATTCGAACATGAGTTGCTTTCCTTGGGAGGCAATACAAAAAGATTTTTGGGGGCCAATCCGGACATCATATTTTCTTCTCGGAGCCAATTCGGATGCAGTCATAAATCGGTGCTAGACCAGGGATCGAACCCGGGTCCATAGGATTGTAATTCCAGCGCTCTACCACTAGCCACCTTACTTTAACTCATAAAAGGATTTTATTTATTTATTTATTCATTTATTTATTTCAATGTATTCTATTGCCTTCTTCAACCTGTTCAGTTATATAACTTCCATTCTGTAGGTGCTGAAAATGTAGATCTCTGATAAAACTCGAAATCAATTTTTCCACCACCAAAATACTTCGTCTTTTGAGAAAGTGAAGAAAGACAGCTGTGTACATACTGTAAATAGGCCAAACCAAGTGCTTTGAAATGTACTACTCCACGTTTGCAATTTGGTACAGGTTTCTTGAAAATATTTCGTTTCCGATCGTTTGCTTTGCCTGTGTCTGAAGTTCAGGAAGACGAAGAGTAATGGTGATTGGAATATTTGCAACGTTATCGTCTGACCTTCATATGTTTTGCGCGCGATTACGCTAATGAGAGATGACTTTTATCTCGTGGCCATGGCTGGGATAGTCAAGGTCAACAAATACCTTAAACCCCCCCCCCCCGGCTCTTGATCATCGATATGTATAAGGATGCGACGCAGTAGTGCCGTGAATCACTCAGAGGGGCCCCTCGTCCGCAACCTGGCCCATATTAGGTCCGCGCCCCCTTGCTCTTCGTGGAAGCAAGCATGTCACACGCGACGGTTAACCCTTGTCCGTGACCTTGGTCCGGCGCAATCTCTCTCAATTCTGGAAAATTCGTTTTCAATGGAAGATGTGTTCTTTGTTAACCAGATACAACCGACAAACGCACGACATAGTCTGCCTTCTTAACATTCAAGTTGGAAAGTTCTGTAGAGAAGATCTCTTGAGGCTTCGATGTTACGGTCCGCATCTTTGTTGAAGTGCCCTAAACTTCAGAAGTACAGTATTACAATATCTTCTTGTATAAAGAACCAGAGTGAAATCTAGGTTCTTAGCATGGGCAAGAGATGCATGTGGGCTTAATATGCAGATGGATTAAACAATACAGAATAATAATAATTATTTATTTATATATATATATATATATATATATATTTATTGATATTTATGTGCTGGACAACAGCCATTGGCCAAAAAAAGTCCAACACAGTGATACAAATAATGGAATAAAATGAACAACTATGGTACACATTACATAATAGGTTAAGGGTGTTTGAGAATAAGGTGCTTAGGAAAATATTTGGGGCTAAGAGGGATGAAGTTACAGGAGAATGGAGAAAGTTACACAACGCAGAACTGCACGCATTGTATTCTTCACCTGACAAAATTAGGAACATTAAATCCAGACGTTTGCGATGGGCAGGGCATGTAGCACGTATGGGCGAATCCAGAAATGCATATAGAGTGTTAGTTGGGAGACCGGAGGGAAAAAGACCTTTGGGGAGGCCGAGACGTAGATGGGAGGATAATATTATAAAATGGATTTGAGGGAGGTGGGATATGATGATAGAGACTGGATTAATCTTGCACAGGATAGGGACGGATGGCGGGCTTATGTGAGGGTGGCAATGAACCTTCGGGTTCCTTAAAAGCCATTTGTAAGTAAGTAAGATTACAATGATTAGTTTACAAGAATTAATACTATTGTATTTTATGGAAAGGAGTTGATTCATACAAAAGTATTACCTATATGTGTAGAAAGATAATGCAATTAATATTAGCAAAGACATTGCCATGTCCTAATACTTCTATACATTGAATGGATCGAAATCACCTACATTTAAGTTAGCATGTTTAATACATCTGGAGACCGGCAAGGAAGATTTAGAATTTCTAATATAGAAGAGTTTGTGATGTCTCATGTCCTTCATAGGAATACGAAGGCTGACACTTTAAGAAAGATTGACAATTAATGTCACCTTTAAGGACCTTACATAAGAATAAGTAATCGAGATCATGACGTCTGGCATACAGGCTTCGACATTTAAATTGCTCGCATTTTTTATCATAGTTATACTCAGAGTTATTAGGCAGGAATCGGTAAGAACATAATGAAATAAATTTCCTTTGAATATTTTCCAGTTTTGCCGAATCAGTACTAGTAATAGAGTTCCAAACTACAGGTGCATATTCGAGTTTCGATCTCACTAATGTATAGTATAGTATTAAAAGAGAGTCAGGTGTTGAAAAAGAATAAGTAATTGCCCGAATTATTCCTAACATTAATAATAATAATAATAATAATAATAATAATAATAATAATAATAATAGCAGCAGCAGGTAACCAATAATAGGCAAGCACAATAGATAAAATAATAGTAAAACCATAATCTAGTATATACAGTCACGAAGCTCAATACGTAGTAAATATGCATCCATAGATAGTTGCTAACCACTAGAATCGCTATTGTCGCCTCATTACAGGCAATGCGAAATAGTACCGGCACAGTCTATTGTTCCTAGTACCCTAAAAAAATCAAGCTTCGTGATTGTATACACTAGACTGTGGTAAAACCATAAAAATGAAAACAATAAAAATTACAATGACTGTTCAACTTATAGGATGAATTTACAATATTCGCCAATAACGTTTCAGAACCGCCTTAAAATCAACCAATCACTTGTGTTTCTTGATAAGACGCTTTGTAAAAAAGCGTTCTTATTTGATAAGATGCCTCGTACAATATTTCAGTGTGAATCACAGAAAATCAAGAAATGGCAACAAAATTTAAGTTTTAAAATTGCGTTTTTAATAACTGTAACTTCATGTTATAAATAAACTAGTGGCTTGTGCAGCAAATGCTGCTGCAAACTAAGTTCCTTAGACGTTCAAATAAACATTTTTCAGATTTATTTTCAATGAAGAATACCGGTACTTGTCTTTTTGATAGTTATTTGCTTCCATAATAATGAAACATACTCCCTCTGAATGGATTTTTTTAGGCCAAATACTTTTTCTTGAACCTATCCAACTTCAGTTTTTTGAGTTTCAACGCGAAAACGCAAGTATCAATGTCAGGACGATAACAGTAGCTATTTCAGGTCATTGTGGATTGTAGGCAAAAGTTAAAAAAATGTCAGGTTTGCTAAACTTTCGAACAATAGCATTTTCGTATAACTGCTGCATGTAGAACTTGAAATGTAGACGGTAAAATCATTTTATCCTACTAAGAGATTTTGCTGAAATGATCTGGATATTACAAAAATTTCTAGGCCTCTTATTTTATCAGTAAGTAATACCTTTTGATCTTTCCTTAGGAACTGTAATTTTTGCGCTCTCTCGAGCCAATACTGAAGACAATGACACATATCAATATCTACACTACACCGTCATTAAGTATATGAAAAAGACCAACCCCACTGGGTTAATAAGTATAAAAATATTTGATTTTTAATAACAATATTATTATCTTAAGTTTTGTAGTTATATATAGCAGCCACTGAGTAAATTATAGAAATGAAGATCTAAATTAAGATATTCTCTACATTTACTTACATAACCACAAAACGTTTCACTTTCATGTCATCAATATAGCATCAATATTATGTACAATTAATGAAATTGCATCATGATATTAACTACAATAATATTTAATTTCTAATGGTAATAATGTCATCAAACCACCTCTAGTTTCGTAGATTTGAATATCCAATACACAGCTGTACTCAGAAAATTATACACTGCAGAATCAGTTTTTAATAACAAATTGAATTGAGCTCTAGATATGTCGGCAATCCTGCAGGTCATGACCTTCGTGTAATAGCCTATTGTTTATTGTAGTGTGTGTTTTGTTCTGAAATTCAATCAAGTCGGCCGTGAATGGATAATTAATTAGTTCTCAAAACTGACAAAGATGGATTTTGGAAAAAGGAAAATGATGTAGGAAAATTGACATTTCACTGAAAACTACTACTTTTCCGAAAAACTTTGGGTTCCAAGCTTCAAAATGAGGGGTCGTTTATTAAAATCCGTTCAGCCGTTTTCCCGTAATTTCCATTACCATTTCAAATTATATATATAGATGTCTGTAAAAACCTTTCGTAGTTTTATTTTGTTAATGTAACATTTCAGCTAATCTTACTTTTGAGGTTAAGTATTGTTGTTTCATAGTAGCTGGCAATAGTAATTAGTATGCCGTGATAGATAGCAGTTTGTTTTTGAACTTCATTACAAGGAAACATAATGTCTTATTGCTGTGTTTTATAATAATTATTGTAATTTACGTAAATAATTCGGTTTTGCAAGTTATTTAATTTTATTCGTTGAATAATCTTGTTAAAATGTATTCGTGGTTTCATCTTATTAGCATAATTTCACTTGCCTTTCGAGCTCGTCAATATCATAAGATGAAACAGCACTCGTGCAATTACTACAGACAATAAATTAAGGGAGGACATACATATAATATGATTTTTAAAACGTACAAAATTTTCATCCAAAATTTGTGAAATTTAAACTACATAAACACGCCTACATTACTATAATCTGTACAAATTTGGTTCCATTAGAACTAATAGCTTTGAAATCATATTTTTTTCAATGTATTATATATTGACGCGACTAAAAATGCTTCTTGGGTGAAAGTTTTCAAAATTTTTATTTCACATTTGCTCAGAAGCTAGAAAATAGCCATGGGAATAATTTTAATTAGCTCTTTGAACTTAGTCTAGGTAGTCATAATATTTTTTTTTAATTTAATTAATTTACATTAAAGCATATTTTAATCTAAGTGCAATATACCTCGAAGAGTTTAACATTAATATTTCATGCAAATACTAATTACATTTTATTTATCAACATTTATTGACCTCTGTGAGAAGTTTCAGACCAATCTGGCAATAACTATTCTGCAAGAAGCTTTTTATTCGATAAACTTCTTAAAAATTTAAAGTACTGTATTTTTTACTGATGTGTAAAATGTATTATTATTATTTATTTATTTTTACTGCCGTTCGTTTCAGATATAGAACTGGCGGCCTGTTGTCGACCATATATCATCGTGTATCCATCTGGCGCGGCGTGAGAAAAGAAACTACAGTTATAGCTTTACAGTAACTCCAACGCAGGTAGGAAAGAAAACTCTCGAAGGAGAGGATTTTTCTCAGTCACTTTTACAGAATATAGGATGAGAATAATTCTGAAAGAATGTTTGTTTTTCTATCTTCCTTATTCATATTTACTTCTCTCTTGTGTATGTGTGTTTATTTAGTATCTATATAATTTGAGCTGGTAATGGAAATTACGGGAAAACGGCTGAACGGATTTTAATAAATGACCCCTCATTTTGAAGCTTGGAACTCAAAGTTTTTCAGAGAAATAGTAGTTTTCAGTGAAACGTCAATTTCTCAACATAATTTTCCTATTTTCCAAAATCCATCTGTCGTCAGTTTTGAGAACTAGCTAATTGCATTTCAGAATAAAACAAAATACACTACAGTAAACAATATTACACGAAGGCCATGATCTGCAAGAATGCTGACATATTTAGAGCTCAAATTAAATTGGTTATAAAAACTTAACTTACTAAAAATAATTTACAGGTTCGATTCTGTGGTGTGTAATTTTCTGGGTACAGCTGTGTATTGGATATTAAAAACTACAAAACTTGAGGTGGTTTGATGGCATTATTACCATTAGAAATTAAATATTATTGTAGTTAATGCCATAATGCCATGATGTGACTATTTTTCATTAATTATACATATTAATGCTATATTGATGATATGAAAGTGAAACGTTTTGGGGTTATATAAGTAGATGTAGAGAATAAATTAAATTAGATTTTTATTTCTATATTTTACTGAGTGGCGGCTATATAGGCGGCTATATAGTATATATATATATATATGTTAATGAAAGCTATAAAACTTATGTAAGATAATAATATTATTAAAATCAAATATTTTTATAGTTATTAATCAATTGGGTTGGGTCTTTTTCGCATATTTAATGGCGGTGTGGTGTAGATATTTATATGCGTTGTTCTTTTCAGTATTGGCTAGAGAGAGAGAGAGTATCTTTCATTATTATGGAAGAAAATAACTTTCAGAATGTATGGTATTCTTCATTGAAAATAAATCTGAAAAATGTTTATTTGAACGTCTAATGAACTTAGTTTGCAGCATTTGCTGCACAAGCCACTAATAGTTATATAATATTCCTCATAAGTTTTGTGTAGTTATAATTATTTGGAGTTCTCATCTTGTAATATTGTGTAATTTAGTACACTTTATCCTTTGCATATTCATTGAGAGTATTTCTAAGCCTTATATTATTTTGTAATTAATTAATTAATAATAACAACAATAATAATAGTAATAATAGCCTAATGTATCCCTTGAAGGGCAAAGGCTTCCTGCTACTCAACTAACGCGTGCTTGTCATAACTTATTTTGTATAAATCTTTCACTCAACTTGTGTGTTAACTGCATAAATCTTTGAGTGTTCTATAATTTAATTTATTAAATTTCTTGTATCATTATGACATTGTGTTACAGTTATAACACACTGCGCATGCTCAGTATTCCAAGTTACAGTTATAACAAACTGCGCATGCTCAGTATTCCAAGTTACAGTTATAACACACTGCGCATGCTCAGTATTCCAAGTTGCAGTTATAAACACTGCGCATGCTCAGTATTCCAAGTTACAGTTATAACACACTGCGCATGCTCAGTATTCCAAGTTACAGTTATAACACACTGCGCATGCTCAGTATTCCAAGTTACAGTTATAACACTGCGCATGCTCAGTATTCCAAGTTCAGTTATAACACACTGCGCATGCTCAGTATTCCAAGTTCAGTTATAACACACTGCGCATGCTCAGTATTCCAAGTTCACAGTTAACACTGTTCAGTATTCCAAGTTACACTGCGCATGCTCAGTATCCAAGTTCAGTATTCAGTTAATAACACACTGCGCATGCTCAGTATTCCAAGTTACAGTTATAACACACTGCGCATGCTCAGTATTCCAAGTTACAGTTATAAACACTGCGCATGCTCAGTATATTCCAAGTTACAGTTATAACACACTGCGCATGCTCAGTATTCCAAGTTCGAGTTATAACACACTGCGCATGCTCAGTATTCCAAGTTACAAGTTACAGTTCAGTATTCCAAGTTACAGTTATAACACACTGCGCATGCTCAGTATTCCAAGTTACAGTTATAACAAACTGCGCATGCTCAGTATTCCAAGTTACAGTTATAACACACTGCGCATGCTCAGTATTCCAAGTTACAGTTATAACACATGCGCATGCTCAGTATTCCAAGTTACAGTTATAACACACTGCGCATGCTCAGTATTCCAAGTTACAGTTATAACACTGCGCATGCTCAGTATTCCAAGTTACAGTTATAACACACTGCGCATGCTCAGTATTCCAAGTTACAGTTATAACACACTGCGCATGCTCAGTATTCCAAGTTCAGTTATAACGCACTGCGCATGCTCAGTATTCCAAGTTCGAGTTATAACGCACTGCGCATGCTCAGTATTCCAAGTTCAAGTCATAACGCACTGCGCATGCTCAGTATTCCAAGTTACAGTTATAACGCACTGCATGCTCAGTATTCCAAGTTACAGTTATAACAAACTGCGCATGCTCTCAGTATTCCAAGTTACAGTTATAACACACTGCGCATGCTCAGTATTCCAAGTTACAGTTATAACACACTGCGCATGCTCAGTATTCCAAGTTACAGTTATAACACACTGCGCATGCTCAGTATTCCAAGTTCAAGTTATAACACACTGCGCATGCTCAGTATTCCAAGTTCAAGTCATAACGCACTGCGCATGCTCAGTATTCCAAGTTCCAGTTATAACACACTGCGCATGCTCAGTATTCCAAGTTACAGTTATAACACACTGCGCATGCTCAGTATTCCAAGTTACAGTTATAACACACTGCGCATGCTCAGTATTCCAAGTTAAGTTAACAGTGCTCAGTATTCCAAGTTCGCAGTTATAACTGCGCATGCTCAGTATTCCAAGTTACAGTTATAACAACTGCGCATGCTCAGTATTCCAAGTTACAGTTATAACACACTGCGCATGCTCAGTATTCCAAGTTCAGTCATAACACACTGCGCATGCTCAGTATTCCAAGTTACAGTTATAACGCACTGCGCATGCTCAGTATTCCAAGTTCAGTTATAACGCACTGCGCATGCTCAGTATTCCAAGTTCAAGTCATAACACACTGCGCATGCTCAGTATTCCAAGTTACACTGCGCATGCTCAGTATTCCAAGTTACAGTTATAACGCACTGCGCATGCTCAGTATTCCAAGTTACAGTTATAACGCACTGCGCATGCTCAGTATTCCAAGTTCAGTTATAACACACTGCGCATGCTCAGTATTCCAAGTTACATGCTGCTCAGTATTCCAAGTTACAGTTATAACACACTGCGCATGCTCAGTATTCCAAGTTACAGTTATAACACACTGCGCATGCTCAGTATTCCAAGTTACAGTTATAACGCACTGCGCATGCTCAGTATTCCAAAGTTACAGTTATAACACACTGCACTGCATGCTCAGTATTCCAAGTTACAGTTATAACAGTTATAACGCACTGCGCATGCTCAGTATTCCAAGTTACAGTTATAACACACTGCGCATGCTCAGTATTCCAAGTTACAGTTATAACACACTGCGCATGCTCAGTATTCCAAGTTACAGTTATAACACACTGCGCATGCTCAGTATTCCAAGTTCAGTTATAACACACTGCGCATGCTCAGTATTCCAAGTTATTCAGTTATAACACACTGCGCATGCTCATGCTCAGTATTCCAAGTTACAGTTATAACACTGCGCATGCTCAGTATTCCAAGTTCAGTTATAACACACTGCGCATGCTCAGTATTCCAAGTTACAGTTATAACGCACTGCGCATGCTCAGTATTCCAAGTTCCAAACGTTACAGTTACAGTTATAACACACTGCGCATGCTCAGTATTCCAAGTTACAGTTATAACACACTGCGCATGCTCAGTATTCCAAGTTACAGTTATAACGCACTGCGCATGCTCAGTATTCCAAGTTACAGTTATAACACACTGCACATGCTCAGTATCAGTATTCAAGTTACAGTTATAACACACTGCGCATGCTCAGTATTCCAAGTTACAGTTATAACACACTGCGCATGCTCAGTATTCCAAGTTCGAGTTATAACACACTGCATGCATGCTCAGTATTCCACTGCGCAATTCCAAGTTACAGTTATAACACACTGCGCATGCTCAGTATTCCAAGTTACAGTTATAACACACTGCGCATGCTCAGTATTCCAAGTTACAGTTATAACACACTGCGCATGCTCAGTATTCCCAAGTTCAGTTATAACACACTGCGCATGCTCAGTATTCCCAGTTACAGTTAAACGCACTGCGCATGCTCAGTATTCCAAGTTCAGTTATAACACACTGCGCATGCTCAGTATTCCAAGTTACAGTTATAACACACTGCGCATGCTCAGTATTCCAAGTTACAGTTATAACAAACACTGCGCATGCTCAGTATTCCAAGTTACAGTTATAACACACACTGCGCATGCTCAGTATTCCAAGTTACAGTTATAACACACACTGCGCATGCTCAGTATTCCAAGTTACAGTTATAACACACTGCGCATGCTCAGTATTCCAATTCAAGTTATAACACACTGCGCATGCTCAGTATTCCAAGTTACAGTTATAACACACTGCGCATGCTCAGTATTCCAAGTTACAGTTATAACACACTGCGCATGCTCAGTATTCCAAGTTACAGTTATAAACACTGCGCATGCTCAGTATATCCAAGTTACAGTTATAACACACTGCGCATGCTCAGTATTCCAAGTTCAGTTATAAGTTCAGTTACACTGCGCATGCTCAGTATTTCAAGTTACAGTTATAACGCACTGCGCATGCTCAGTACTGCGCATGCTCAGTATTCCAAGTTACAGTTATAACACACTGCGCATGCTCAGTATCCCAAGTTACAGTTATAACACACTGCGCATGCTCAGTATTCCAAGTTACAGTTATAACACACTGCGCATGCTCAGTATTCCAAGTTCAGTTATAACACGCATGCTGCGCATGCTCAGTATTCCAAGTTCAGTTATAAACACACTGCGCATGCTCAGTATTCCAAGTTACAGTTATAACACACTGCGCATGCTCAGTATTCCAAGTTACATTATAACAACTGCGCATGCTCAGTATTCCAAGTTACAGTTATAACACACTGCGCATGCTCAGTATCCCAAGTTACAGTTATAACACACTGCGCATGCTCAGTATCCCAAGTTACAGTTATAACACACTGCGCATGCTCAGTATCCCAAGTTACAGTTATAACACACTGCGCATGCTCAGTATCCCAAGTTACAGTTATAACACTGCGCATGCTCAGTATTCCAAGTTCAGTTATAACCCGTTACAGTTATAACAACACTGCGCATGCTCAGTATTCCAAGTTACAGTTATAACACACTGCGCATGCTCAGTATTCCAAGTTACAGTTATAACGCACTGCGCATGCTCAGTATTCCAAGTTACAGTTATAACACTGCGCATGCTCAGTATCCCAAGTTACAGTTATAACACACTGCGCATGCTCAGTATCCCAAGTTACAGTTATAACACACTGCGCATGCTCAGTATCCCAAGTTACAGTTATAACACACTGCGCATGCTCAGTATCCCAAGTTACATTTACAACAAAGTGCGCATGCTCAGTATCCCAAGTTACAGTTATAACACACAGCGCATGCTCAGTATCCCAAGTTACAGTTATAACACACTGCGCATGCTCAGTATTCCAAAGTTACAGTTATAACACACTGCGCATGCTCAGTATTCCAAGTTGCAGTTATAACACACTGCGCATGCTCAGTATTCCAAGTTACAGTTATAACAGTTAAGTTAAGTTATAACACACGCATGCATGCTCAGTATTCCAAGTTACAGTTATAACACACTGCGCATGCTCAGTATTCCAAGTTACAGTTATAACACACTGCGCATGCTCAGTATTCCAAGTTACAGTTATAACACACTGCGCATGCTCAGTATTCCAAGTTACAGTTATAACGCACTGCGCATGCTCAGTATTCCAAGTTACAGTTATAACACACTGCGCATGCTCAGTATTCCAAGTTACAGTTTATAACGCACTGCGCATGCTCAGTATTCCAAGTTACAGTTATAAGTATTCCACACTAACGCACTGCGCATGCTCAGTATTCCAAGTTATTCAGTTACAGTTATAACACACTGCGCATGCTCAGTATTCCAAGTTACAGTTATAACACACTGCGCATGCTCAGTATTCCAAGTTACAGTTATAACACACTGCGCATGCTCAGTATTCCAAGTTCAAGTTATAACACACTGCGCATGCTCAGTATTCCAAGTTACAGTTATAACACACTGCGCATGCTCAGTATTCCAAGTTACAGTTATAACACACTGCGCATGCTCAGTATTCCAAGTTACAGTTATAACACTGCGCATGCTCAGTATTCCAAGTTACAGTTATAACACACTGCGCATGCTCAGTATTCCAAAGTTACAGTTATAACACACTGCGCATGCTCAGTATTCCAAGTTACAGTTATAACACACTGCGCATGCTCAGTATTCCAAGTTACAGTTATAACACACTGCGCATGCTCAGTATTCCAAGTTCGAGTTATAACACACTGCGCATGCTCAGTATTCCAAGTTACAGTTATAACACACTGCGCATGCTCAGTATTCCAAGTTACAGTTATAACACACTGCGCATGCTCATGTTCAGTATTCCAAGTTACAGTTATAACAACACTGCATGCTCAGTATTCCAAGTTACAGTTATAACGCACTGCGCATGCTCAGTATTCCAAAGTTACAGTTATAACACACTGCGCATGCTCAGTATCCCAAGTTACATTTACAACATAACGCACTGCGCATGCTCAGTATTCCAAGTTACAGTTATAACACACTGCGCATGCTCAGTATTCCAAGTTCAGTTATAACGCACTGCATGCATGCTCAGTATTCCTGCAAGTTACAGTTACAGTTATAACACACTGCGCATGCTCAGTATTCCAAGTTACAGTTATAACACACTGCGCATGCTCAGTATTCCAAGTTACAGTTATAACACACTGCGCATGCTCAGTATTCCAAGTTACAGTTATAACACACTGCGCATGCTCAGTATTCCAAGTTCAAGTTATAACGCACTGCGCATGCTCAGTATTCCAAGTTACAGTTATAACACACTGCGCATGCTCAGTATTCCAAGTTACAGTTATAACACACTGCGCATGCTCAGTATTCCAAGTTACAGTTATAACACACTGCGCATGCTCAGTATTCCAAGTTACAGTTATAACACACTGCGCATGCTCAGTATTCCAAGTTACAGTTATAACGCACTGCGCATGCTCAGTATTCCAAGTTACAGTTATAACACACTGCGCATGCTCAGTATTCCAAGTTACAGTTATAACACACTGCGCATGCTCAGTATTCCAAGTTACAGTTATAACACACTGCGCATGCTCAGTATTCCAAGTTACAGTTATAACACACTGCGCATGCTCAGTATTCCAAGTTACAGTTATAACACACTGCGCATGCTCAGTATTCCAAGTTAACACTGTGCTCAATAACAGTTATAACTGCGCATGCTCAGTATTCCAAGTTACAGTTATAACACACTGCGCATGCTCAGTATTCCAAGTTACAGTTATAACACACTGCGCATGCTCAGTATTCCAAGTTACAGTTATAACACACTGCGCATGCTCAGTATTCCAAGTTACAGTTATAACACACTGCGCATGCTCAGTATTCCAAGTTACAGTTATAACACACTGCGCATGCTCAGTATTCCAAGTTACAGTTATAACACACTGCGCATGCTCAGTATTCCAAGTTACAGTTATAACACACTGCGCATGCTCAGTATTCCAAGTTACAGTTATAACACTGCGCATGCTCAGTATTCCAAGTTACAGTTATAACAACTGCGCATGCTCAGTATTCCAAGTTACAGTTATAACGCACTGCGCATGCTCAGTATTCCAAGTTACAGTTATAACACACTGCTCATGCTCAGTATTCCAAGTTACAGTTATATTCCAAGTTCAGTTATAACGCACTGCGCATGCTCAGTATTCCAAGTTACAGTTATAACGCACTGCACTGCGCATGCTCAGTATTCCAAGTTACAGTTATAACACACTGCGCATGCTCAGTATTCCAAGTTACAGTTATAACACACACTGCGCATGCTCAGTATTCCAAGTTCAGTTATAACGCACTGCGCATGCTCAGTATTCCAAGTTACAGTTATAACACACTGCGCATCAGTATTCTTACAGTATCCAAGTTATTCAGTTATAACACACTGCGCATGCTCAGTATTCCAAGTTACAGTTATAACACACTGCGCATGCTCAGTATTCCAAGTTACAGTTATAACACACTGCGCATGCTCAGTATTCCAAGTTACAGTTATAACACACTGCGCATGCTCAGTATTCCAAGTTACAGTTATAACACACTGCGCATGCTCAGTATTCCAAGTTACAGTTATAACACACTGCGCATGTATTCCAAGCAGTCATGCTCAGTATTCCAAGTTCAGTTATAACACACTGCGCATGCTCAGTATTCCAAGTTACAGTTATAACACACTGCGCATGCTCAGTATTCCAAGTTACAGTTATAACACTGCGCATGCTCAGTATTCCAAGTTACAGTTATAACACACTGCGCATGCTCAGTATTCCAAGTTATTCAAGTTATTATAACACACTGCGCATGCTCAGTATTCCAAGTTACAGTTATAACGCACTGCGCATGCTCAGTATTCCAAGTTACAGTTATAACACACTGCGCATGCTCAGTATTCCAAGTTACAGTTATAACACACTGCGCATGCTCAGTATTCCAAGTTCAAGTCATAACGCACTGCGCATGCTCAGTATTCAAGTTCAGTTATAACACACTGCGCATGCTCAGTATTCCAAGTTCAGTTATAACACACTGCGCATGCTCAGTATTCCAAGTTACAGTTATAACACACTGCGCATGCTCAGTATTCCAAGTTACAGTTATAACACACTGCGCATGCTCAGTATTCCAAGTTACAGTTATAACACACTGCGCATGCTCAGTATTCCAAGTTCGAGTTATAACACACTGCGCATGCTCAGTATTCCAAGTTACAGTTATAACACTGCGCATGCTCAGTATTCCAAGTTCAAGTTTCCAAGTTCAAAATAACACTGCGCATGCTCAGTATTCCAAGTTAACATGCTCAGTATAAGTTACAGTTATAACACTGCGCATGCTCAGTATTCCAAGTTACAGTTATAACACACTGCGCATGCTCAGTATTCCAAGTTACAGTTATAACACACTGCGCATGCTCAGTATTCCAAGTTCCAGTTATAACACACTGCGCATGCTCAGTATGCTCAGTATTCAAGTTCAGTTATAACACACTGCGCATGCTCAGTATTCCAAGTTACAGTTATAACACACTGCGCATGCTCAGTATTCCAAGTTACAGTTATAACACACTGCGCATGCTCAGTATTCCAAGTTCAGTTATAACACACTGCGCATGCTCAGTATTCCAAGTTACAGTTATAACACACTGCGCATGCTCAGTATTCCAAGTTCAGTTATAACACACTGCGCATGCTCAGTATTCCAAGTTACAGTTATAACACACTGCGCATGCTCAGTATTCCAAGTTCCAGTTATAACACACTGCGCATGCTCAGTATTCCAAGTTACAGTTATAACACACTGCGCATGCTCAGTATTCCAAGTTACAGTTATAACACACTGCGCATGCTCAGTATTCCAAGTTACAGTTATAACACACTGCGCATGCTCAGTATTCCAAGTTCAAGTTAACACTGCGCATGCTCATATTCCAAGTTCACAGTTATAACACACTGCGCATGCTCACTCAGTTTCCATTCAAGTTATAACACACTGCGCATGCTCAGTATTCCAAGTTACAGTTATAACACTGCGCATGCTCAGTATTCCAAGTTCAAGTTAACATTTATTCAACAAACTGCACTGCGCATGCTCAGTATTCCAAGTTACAGTTATAACACACTGCGCATGCTCAGTATTCCAAGTTACAGTTATAACGCACTGCGCATGCTCAGTATTCCAAGTTCACAGTTATAACACTGCGCATGCTCAGTATTCCAAGTTCAGTTATAACACTGCGCATGCTCAGTATTCCAAGTTACAGTTATAACACTGCGCATGCTCAGTATTCCAAGTTACAGTTATAACGCACTGCGCATGCAGTTATTAAACACACTGCGCATGCTCAGTATTCCAAGTTACAGTTATAACACACTGCGCATGCTCAGTATTCCAAGTTACAGTTATAACACACTGCGCATGCTCAGTATTCCAAGTTACAGTTATAACGCACTGCGCATGCTCAGTATTCCAAGTTACAGTTATAACACACTGCGCATGCTCAGTATTCCAAGTTACAGTTATAACACACTGCGCATGCTCAGTATTCCAAGTTACAGTTATAACAACTGCGCATGCTCAGTATTCCAAGTTACAGTTATAACACACTGCGCATGCTCAGTATTCCAAGTTCAGTTATAACACACTGCGCATGCTCAGTATTCCAAGTTACATAACACTTCAGT
Source organism: Periplaneta americana (assembly GCA_025594305.2). Lineage (NCBI taxonomy): Eukaryota > Metazoa > Arthropoda > Insecta > Blattodea > Blattidae > Periplaneta > Periplaneta americana. Next base: position 23,111,076 of record JAJSOF020000025.1, on the reverse strand, counting down.
ATTCCAAGTTAAGTTATAACACTGCGCATGCTCATATTCCAAGTTCAGTTATAACACACTGCGCATGCTCAGTATTCCAAGTTACAGTTATAACACACTGCGCATGCTCAGTATTCCAAGTTACAGTTATAACACACAGCGCATGCTCAGTATTCCAAGTTCAGATTATAACGCACTGCGCATGCTCAGTATTCCAAGTTACAGTTATAACACACTGCGCATGCTCAGTATTCCAAGTTACAGTTATAACACACTGCGCATGCTCAGTATCCAAGTTACAGTTATAACACACTGCGCATGCTCAGTATTCCAAGTTACAGTTATAACACACTGCGCATGCTCAGTATTCCAAGTTACAGTTATAACACACTGCGCATGCTCAGTATTCCAAGTTACAGTTATAACACTGCGCATGCTCAGTATTCCAAGTTACAGTTATAACACACTGCGCATGCTCAGTATTCCAAGCTCAGTATTCAAGTTATTATAACACACTGCGCATGCTCAGTATTCCAAGTTACAGTTATAACACACTGCGCATGCTCAGTATTCCAGTTACAGTTATTCCAAGTTCAACACGCACTGCGCATGCTCAGTATTCCAAGTTCAGTTAGTATAACCACTGTGCTCAGTATTCAAGTTATTATAACACACTGCGCATGCTCAGTATTCCAAGTTACAGTTATAACGCACTGCGCATGCTCAGTATTCCAAGTTACAGTTATAACACACTGCGCATGCTCAGTATTCCAAGTTACAGTTATAACGCACTGCGCATGCTCAGTATTCCAAGTTACAGTTATAACACACTGCGCATGCTCAGTATTCCAAGTTCGAGTTATAACACACTGCGCATGCTCAGTATTCCAAGTTCAGTTATAACACACTGCGCATGCTCAGTATTCCAAGTTACAGTTATAACACACTGCGCATGCTCAGTATTCCAAGTTCAGTTATAACACTGCGCATGCTCAGTATTCCAAGTTACAGTTATAACGCACTGCGCATGCTCAGTATTCCAAGTTACAGTTATAACACACTGCGCATGCTCAGTATTCCAAGTTACAGTTATAACACACTGCGCATGCTCAGTATTCCAAGTTACAGTTATAACACACTGCGCATGCTCAGTATTCCAAGTTACAAAGTTACAGTTATAACACACTGCGCATGCTCAGTATTCCAAGTTACAGTTATAACGCACTGCGCATGCTCAGTATTCCAAGTTACAGTTATAACACACTGCTCAGTATTCCAAGTTATTATAACACACTGCGCATGCTCAGTATTCCAAGTTACAGTTATAACACACTGCGCATGCTCAGTATTCCAAGTTCAAGTCATAACGCACTGCGCATGCTCAGTATTCCAAGTTACAGTTATAACACACTGCGCATGCTCAGTATTCCAAGTTCAAGTCATAACGCACTGCGCATGCTCAGTATTCCAAGTTACAGTTATAACACACTGCGCATGCTCAGTATTCCAAGTTACAGTTATAACACACTGCGCATGCTCAGTATTCCAAGTTATCCAATTTCCAAGTTACAGTTATAACGCACTGCGCATGCTCAGTATTCCAAGTTACAGTTATAACAAACTGCGCATGCTCAGTATTCCAAGTTACAGTTATAACACACTGCGCATGCTCAGTATTCCAAGTTACAGTTATAACCACTGCGCATGCTCAGTATTCCAAGTTCAGTTATAACTGCACTGCGCATGCTCTCAGTATTCCAAGTTACAGTTATAACACACTGCGCATGCTCAGTATTCCAAGTTACAGTTATAACACACTGCGCATGCTCAGTATTCCAAGTTACAGTTATAACACACTGCGCATGCTCAGTATTCCAAGTTACAGTTATAACACACTGCGCATGCTCAGTATTCCAAGTTACAGTTATAACACACTGCGCATGCTCAGTATTCCAAGTTCAGTTATAACACACTGCGCATGCTCAGTATTCCAAGTTACAGTTATAACACACTGCGCATGCTCAAGTATTATAACAAGTTATTCAGTTATAACACACTGCGCATGCTCAGTATTCCAAGTTACACAGTTATTAACAAACACTGCGCATGCTCAGTATTCCAAGTTACAGTTATAACACACTGCGCATGCTCAGTATTCAAGTTACAGTTATCCCAAGTTATTCCAAGTTACAGTTATAACACACTGCGCATGCTCAGTATTCCAAGTTACAGTGCGCATGCTCAGTATTCCAAGTTCAGTTATAACGCACTGCTCATGCTCAGTATTCCAAGTTCGAGTTATAACGCACTGCGCATGCTCAGTATTCCAAGTTACAGTTATAACACACTGCGCATGTTCAGTATTCCAAGTTACAGTTATAACACACTGCGCATGCTCAGTATTCCAAGTTACAGTTATAACAAACTGCGCATGCTCAGTATTCCAAGTTACAGTTATAACACACTGCGCATGCTCAGTATTCCAAGTTACAGTTATAACACACTGCGCATGCTCAGTATTCCAAGTTACAGTTATAACACACTGCGCATGCTCAGTATTCCAAGTTACAGTTATAACACACTGCGCATGCTCAGTATTCCAAGTTACAGTTATAACTGCACATGCTCATTCCAAGCTCAGTATGCTCCAATTCCAAGTTACAGTTATAACACACTGCGCATGCTCAGTATTCCAAGTTCAAGTCATAACGCACTGCGCATGCTCAGTATTCCAAGTTACAGTTATAACGCACTGCGCATGCTCAGTATTCCAAGTTACAGTTATAACACACTGCGCATGCTCAGTATTCCAAGTTACAGTTATAACACACTGCGCATGCTCAGTATTCCAAGTTACAGTTATAACATACTGCGCATGCTCAGTATCCCAAGTTATTCAGTTATTATAACACACTGCGCATGCTCAGTATTCCAAGTTACAGTTATAACACACTGCGCATGCTCAGTATTCCAAGTTACAGTTATAACACACTGCGCATGCTCAGTATTCCAAGTTGCTCAGTATTCCAAGTTATAACGCACTGCGCATGCTCAGTATTCCAAGTTACAGTTATAACACACTGCGCATGCTCAGTATTCCAAGTTACAGTTATAAAGTTCACACTGCGCATGCTGCTCAGTATTCCAAGTTACAGTTATAACACACTGCGCATGCTCAGTATTCCAAGTTCAGTTATAACACACTGCGCATGCTCAGTATTCCAAGTTACAGTTATAACACACTGCGCATGCTCAGTATTCAAGTTACAGTTATAACGCACTGCGCATGCTCAGTATTCCAAGTTCGAGTTATAACACACTGCGCATGCTCAGTATTCCAAGTTCAGTTATAACACACTGCGCATGCTCAGTATTCCAAGTTCAGTTATAACACTGCGCATGCTCAGTATTCCAAGTTACAGTTATAACACACTGCGCATGCTCAGTATTCCAAGTTACAGTTATAACACTGCTGCGCATGCTCAGTATTCCAAGTTACAGTTATAACAACACTGCATGCATGCTCAGTATATTCCAAGTTACAGTTATTAACAACACTGCGCATGCTCAGTATTCCAAGTTCAGTTATAACACACTGCGCATGCTCAGTATTCCAAGTTACAGTTATAACACACTGCGCATGCTCAGTATTCCAAGTTACAGTTATAACACTGCGCATGCTCAGTATTCCAAGTTACAGTTATAACAAGTTCACTGCGCATGCTCAGTATTCCAAGTTAACAGTTATTCCAAGTTACACTGCGCATGCTCAGTATTCCAAGTTCGCAGTTATAACGCACTGCGCATGCTCAGCTCAGTTACAGTTCCAAGTTCATTCCAAGTTACAGTTATAACACACTGCGCATGCTCAGTATTCCAAGTTACAGTTATAACACACTGCGCATGCTCAGTATTCCAAGTTCAGTTATAACACACTGCGCATGCTCAGTATTCCAAGTTACAGTCATAACACACTGCGAATGCTCAGTATTCCAAGTTACAGTTATAACACAGTGCGCATGCTCAGTATTCCAAGTTCAAGGTTAACGCACTGCGCATGCTCAGTATTCCAAGTTACAGTTATAACACACTGCGCATGCTCACTTCAGTTATAACCACTGTTACAGTTATAACACATGCGCATGCTCAGTATTCCAAGTTACAGTTATAACACACTGCGCATGCTCAGTATTCCAAGTTACAGTTATAACGCACTGCGCATGCTCAGTATTCCAAGTTACAGTTGCTCAGTATTCACACACTGCGCATGCTCAGTATTCCAAGTTACAGTTATAACACACTGCGCATGCTCAGTATTCCAAGTTACAGTTATAACGCACTGCGCATGCTCAGTATTATTCCAAGTTACAGTTATAACACACTGCGCATGCTCAGTATTCCAAGTTACAGTTATAACACACTGCGCATGCTCAGTATTCCAAGTTACAGTTATAACACACTGCGCATGCTCAGTATTCCAAGTTCAGTTATAACATGCTCACTTCAGTTATAACGCACTGCATGCTCAGTATTCCAAGTTACAGTTATTGCTCAGTATTCAAGTTACAGTTATAACGCACTGCGCATGCTCAGTATTCCAAGTTACAGTTATAACACACTGCGCATGCTCAGTATTCCAAGTTACAGTTATAACACACTGCGCATGCTCAGTATTCCAAGTTCCAGTTATTAACACACTGCGCATGCTCAGTATTCCAGTTACAGTATTCCAAGTTACAGTTATAACACACTGCGCATGCTCAGTATTCCAAGTTCGAGTTATAACACACTGCGCATGCTCAGTATTCCAAGTTACAGTTATAACACACTGCGCATGCTCAGTATTCCAAGTTTATAACGTTACAACACACTGCGCATGCTCTCAGTATTCCAGTTACAGTTATAAACACACTGCGCATGCTCAGTATTCCAAGTTACAGTTATAACACACTGCGCATGCTCAGTATTCCAAGTTACAGTTATAACACACTGCGCATGCTCAGTATTCCAAGTTACAGTTAAACTGCATGCTCAGTATTCCAAGTTCAGTTATAACACTGCGCATGCTCAGTATTCCAAGTTACAGTTATAACACACTGCGCATGCTCAGTATTCCAAGTTACAGTTATAACACACTGCGCATGCTCAGTATTCCAAGTTCAGTTATAACACACTGCGCATGCTCAGTATTCAAGTTACAGTTATAACACTGCGCATGCTCAGTATTCCAAGTTACTCAGTATTCCAAGTTATAACACACTGCGCATGCTCAGTATTCCAAGTTACAGTTTATAACACACTGCGCATGCTCAGTATTCCAAGTTACAGTTATAACACACTGCGCATGCTCAGTATTCCAAGTTCAGTTATAACACACTGCGCATGCTCAGTATTCCAAGTTACAGTTATAACACACTGCGCATGCTCAGTATTCCAAGTTCAGTTATAACGCACTGCGCATGCTCAGTATTCCAAGTTACAGTTATAACGCACTGCGCATGCTCAGTATTCCAAGTTACAGTTATAACACTGCGCATGCTCAGTATTTCCAAGTTCAGTTATAACACACTGCGCATGCTCAGTATTCCAAGTTCAGTTATAACACACTGCGCATGCTCATTCCAAGTATTCCAAGTTACAGTTCCATAATAACACACTGCGCATGCTCAGTATTCCAAGTTACAGTTATAACACACTGCGCATGCTGCAGTATTCCAAGTTACAGTTATAACACACTGCGCATGCTCAGTATTCCAAGTTACAGTTATAACGCACTGCGCATGCTCAGTATTCCAAGTTACAGTTATAACACACTGCGCATGCTCAGTATTCCAAGTTCGAGTTATAACACACTGCGCATGCTCAGTATTCCAAGTTACAGTTATAACACACTGCGCATGCTCAGTATTCCAAGTTACAGTTATAACACACTGCGCATGCTCAGTATTCCAAGTTACAGTTATAACACACTGCGCATGCTCAGTATTCCAAGTTACAGTTATAACACACTGCGCATGCTCAGTATTCCAAGTTACAGTTATAACACGCACTGCGCATGCTCAGTATTCCAAGTTCGAGTTATAACACACTGCGCATGCTCAGTATTCCAAGTTCGAGTTATAACACACTGCGCATGCTCAGTATTCCAAGTTACAGTTATAACACTGCGCATGCTCAGTATTCCAAGTTCAGTTATAACACACTGCGCATGCTCAGTATTCCAAGTTACAGTTATAACACACTGCGCATGCTCAGTATTCAAGTTACAGTTATAACACACTGCGCATGCTCAGTATTCCAAGTTCAGTTATAACACACTGCGCATGCTCAATTCATTGCTCAGTATTCCAAGTTCAAGTTATAACACACTGCGCATGCTCAGTATTCCAAGTTACAGTTATAACACACTGCGCATGCTCAGTATTCCAAGTTACAGTTATAACACACTGCGCATGCTCAGTATTCCAAGTTACAGTTATAACACACTGCGCATGCTCAGTATTCCAAGTTACAGTTATAACACACTGCGCATGCTCAGTATTCCAAGTTCAGTTATAACGCACTGCGCATGCTCAGTATTCCAAGTTACAGTTATAACACACTGCGCATGCTCAGTATTCCAAGTTACATTTAACAACTGCGCATGCTCAGTATTCCAAGTTACATTATAACACTGCGCATGCTCATTCCAAGTTACAGTTATAACACACTGCGCATGCTCAGTATTCCAAGTTACAGTTATAAACACACTGCGCATGCTCATATTCCAAGTTCAGTTATAACGCACTGCGCATGCTCAGTATTCCAAGTTCAAGTTATAACACACTGCGCATGCTCAGTATTCCAAGTTACAGTTATAACGCACTGCGCATGCTCAGTATTCCAAGTTACAGTTATAACGCACTGCGCATGCTCAGTATTCCAAGTTACAGTTATAACACACTGCGCATGTATTCCAGTTATCCAAGTTATTCAAGTTATTATAACGCACTGCGCATGCTCAGTATTCCAAGTTACAGTTATAACACACTGCGCATGCTCAGTATTCCAAGTTACATTAATAACACACTGCGCATGCTCAGTATTCCAAGTTACAGTTATAACACACTGCGCATGCTCAGTATTCCAAGTTACAGTTATAACACACTGCGCATGCTCAGTATTCCAAGTTCAGTTATAACACACTGCGCATGCTCAGTATTCCAAGTTCGAGTTATAACGCACTGCGCATGCTCAGTATTCCAAGTTACAGTTATAACACACTGCGCATGCTCAGTATTCCAAGTTCAAGTCATAACGCACTGCGCATGCTCAGTATTCCAAGTTACAGTTATAACGCACTGCGCATGCTCAGTATCCAAGTTACAGTTATAACAAACTGCGCATGCTCAGTATTCCAAGTTACAGTTATAACGCACTGCGCATGCTCAGTATTCCAAGTTCAGTTATAACACACTGCGCATGCTCAGTATTCCAAGTTCAGTTATAACGCACTGCGCATGCTCAGTATTCCAAGTTCAGTTATAACGCACTGCGCATGCTCAGTATTCCAAGTTCAGTTAGTTATAACACACTGCGCATGCTCAGTATTCCAAGTTCAGTTATAACACACTGCGCATGCTCAGTATTCCAAGTTACAGTTATAACACACTGCGCATGCTCAGTATTCTCAGTATTCCAAGTTCATGTTATAACCAAGTTACTGCGCATGCTCAAGTTATTATAACCCATGCTCAGTATTCCAAGTTATTAAACACACTGCGCATGCTCAGTACTCCAAGTTCCAGTTATAACACACTGCGCATGCTCAGTACTCCAAGTTCCAGTTATAACACACTGCGCATGCTCAGTACTCCAAGTTCCAGTTATAACACACTGCGCATGCTCAGTACTCCAAGTTACAGTTATAACACAGTTATAACACACTGCGCATGCTCAGTATTCCAAGTTACAGTTATAACACACTGCGCATGCTCAGTATTCCAAGTTACAGTTATAACACACTGCGCATGCTCAGTATTCCAAGTTCAGTTATAACACACTGCGCATGCTCAGTACTCCAAGTTCCAGTTATAACACTGCGCATGCTCAGTATTCCAAGTTCCAGTTATAACACACTGCGCATGCTCAGTATTCCAAGTTGCAGTTTTAACACACTGCGCATGCTCAGTATCCCAAGTTACAGTTATAACTGCCACAAAATAATTTATGATAAATAATTTCCACAGTTCTAGTTTAGTGATAGTTTCAACATTTTAAGCATGTTTTATGTAATCTACTACTCATTAATACTGTAGATACTCTTTGTGTCTGTGACATATTATTAGGATGCGTCTTGTGTTTATAAAGACAATATAATATGGAATTACCATCTTCATCATCCTCGTCTTCAGATTATATGACGTCAGACGAAGAAGATTTCATTCTTTTAGGTGCATTACCAATGCCAAGAGTGTTTCGAGTTCCGAAAAGTCCATTTGGATCCTTAAATGAAAGTGAATTTCAAATGAGATATAGTTTAAGGAAACAGACAGTGATGAGGTTAGTGGATGTAATCGGCGAAAATATTGGACCACAGAGACACAGAAATCAGTCTGTAAGTGCAGTAAACCAAATTCTGGTCAATCCACAAATCAACAACATGTCGCATAATACAGAAGGTAATTCCTCAAATTGCTGCTTTACATGACGAATTTATTTGCATGCCAAGAAACATAGTAGAAATTGCAGAAACAAAAGAAAATTTCACGGCATCGCTGGGTTTCCTTCTGTAATAGGATGTATTGATGGGACGCCTGTGAAGATCCATCCTCATTCCTTCTCCTTTCCAATCTGGATACTCTAGCAGCTCTTTTTATTCCCTCCATCTCCGTCGCTTGTATCTTACATTTCTGGCGTTCAACAAGTGCCTATCCCTCTGTCCCGTATGTTAGTATAGATATTTATATTCCAGTTCTTTAATTTTGAGAGCATAGTTTTCTCTCTCCAACGCCTTTAACGCAACTTGTTTTCCAACAGTGGCGGCTCCTGCGTATTTCTTAAGAGGAGGAAAGAAGGTAACACGACGAAATGACACCTTCTTGAATGAAACATGCTACAAATTAGCCAACATGCGCACATGTAAGACCAGGTAGTGTTGGGGTTGGCCTTCCCTTCTGTATAGCAATAATCTGTTCTTGTAAACTTGTTTTCAATCTAAAATTTCACATTTTTTCTCATGATGTATATTCCATCTCTCTTGTTTTCATTTCCACATCAGTATCAGTTTTTACTTTGTTCCTGTTCATTATTTTTCACTCACACACTCCAAATAGTTTTTCTTTTAGGTGTTGAAGTGAAAGTACAAGTCTCCAGGTATCGATCAAATTCCAGCAGAATTAATACAAGAGGAATGGGAGAGCATTATATGTGCGAAATTTATAAACTTGTACTTGCTATTTGGGAAAAGTTCTTGAAATTGTACCAGAACAATGGAAGGAGTCCATAATTGTACCTATTTTTAAAAAGGGGGACAAAACCAACTGTGGTAACTTTCGAGGAATATCACTTTTGTTGACGTCGTACAAAATTTTGTCCACTATTCTTTTGAGAAGATTAACTCCGTACGTAGATGAAATTATTGGGGATCATCAGTGCGGTTTTCGACCAGCGTAATAGATCGACTATTGATCAGATTTTTTTCTCTGTATTCGACAGATAATGGAGAAAAAAATGGGAGTATAAGGGTCTCAGCATCTTTCTCATGAGCGCGCATACATCAGTTATTCATAGATTTCAAAGGCAATACTTTATTTGGCTTATGACTCGGTTAAGAGGGAAGTATTATATGATATTCTTATTGAATTTGGTATTCCCAAGAAACTAGTTCGATTAATTAAAATGTGTCTCAGTGAAACATACAGCAGAGTCCATATAGGTCAGTTTCTATCTGATGCTTTTCCAATTCACTGCGGGCTAAAGCAGGGAGATGCACTATCACCTTTACTTTTTAATTCGTTAGAATATGCCATTAGGAAAGTTCAGGATAACAGGCAGGGTTTGGTTGAACTGGTTACATCAGCTTCTTGTCTATGCGGATGACGTGAATATGTTAGGAGAAAATACACAAACGATTAGGAAAACACGGAAATTTTACTTGAAGCAAGTAGAGCGATCGGTTTGGAAGTAAATCCCGAAAAGACAAAGTATATGATTATGTCTCGTGACCAGAATATTGTACAAAATGGAAATATAAAAATTGGAGATTTATCCTTCGAAGAGGTGGAAAATTCAAATATCTTGGAGCAACAGTAACAAATATAAATGACACTCGGGAGGAAATTAAACGCAGAATAAATATGGGAAATGCTGTTATTATTCGGTTGAGAAGCTCTTATCATCCAGTCTGCTGTCGAAAAATCTGAAAGTTAGAATTTATAAAACAGTTATATTACCGGTTCTTCTGTATGGTTGTGAAACTTGGACTCTCACTCTGAGAGAGGAAGATAGGTTCAGGGTGTTTGAGAATAAGGTGCTAAGGAAAATATTTGGGGCTAAGCGGGATGAAGTTTTCAGCAGGAGAATGGAGGAAAACCCCGTTACACAACACAGAACTGCACGCATTGTATTCTTCACCTGACATAATTAGGAACATTAAATCCAGACGTTTGAGATGGGCAGGGCATGTAGCACGTATGGGCGAATCCAGAAATGCAATAGAGTGTTAGTTGGGAGACCGGAGGGAAAAAGACCTTTAGGGAGGCCGAGACGTAGATGGGAGGATAATATTAAAATGGATTTGAGGGAGGTGGGGTATGATGATAGAGACTGGATTAATCTTGCACAGGATAGGGACCGCTGGCGGGCACTATGTGAGGGCGGCAATGAACCTTCGGGTTCCTTAAAAGCCATTTGTAAGTAAGTAAGGTGTTGATCTGTGTGGTGGCACTAACTGGTCACTCCTTGTTACCTCAGGGTTTCTGCTGCCTTCTACCATGTTGAGGTTATGGTCATCTCCTGTCGCTGTCTCTGAAGTGTCGAGATTGCAGTTAGGTTCTTCTACCACATCCTCAAATACTACTGGTACATCACTGAACACAACAGCACTGGAGTCGTATTGGTTCTCATCTGGATCAAATTGGCTTTCAAACTAGATACAATTTTGGCATCTATGGTATCTGATTTGGGATCATGAATACCACCACCAGTTTGTAGAAACCCGATCTGAAATGGATAAATATTAACAATATTATGATTACAATATGAAATTAATTATTTCTTGCGATCATGTCCCACAACTGTTGAAACACTATTACTGTACATTAGCTGTATGATTTATGTAACGTAACCTGAACTTCTTTAATATAACCTGAACCGATGTAATATACTCTAAATAAATTAAATTAACATAAACATAACGTAACTATTTTGAAACACAGTTATTACATATTGATTAAAATGTACATGCTAAAACATTTTCGTGACGGCATTAGGCCACTGAGAAATTATTGCTACAATAAAAATAATGATACATCAATTGGTATTATTATTTCATTACTATTCCTACCCTGTCTTCGTTATTGTGCTTCCTTGCATTCTTTTTCATCACAAAATTCAGCTCCTTTAGCTGTTTTGCTGTCCGTATCCCCGTCTGGCTAGAAGTGTTGAAAACATTGCACAAATCCTCCCAAGACCTTTTCCTTTCTGCAATAGTTGTGCCGTCAGTTTTCTTGCTCTCAAGAATGTCCTTCCGTTCGAGAACAAGATCTACAAGTAGATTTCTCTCAAATGTGGTAAAATTCTTAGCTCGTTTACTTCCATCCATTTTTCATTTATCCAGTAAGCTGAATGAATGTAAATAATGCGCCAATGTTTACAAGCGGAAGTCGGAAACAAATGAAGATTATAGTAGCAAACATAGAGTAAAAAGTCCACACCTGTGGATTAACGGTTAGCGCGTCTGGCCGCGAAACCAGGTGCCCCGGGTTCGATTCCCAGTCGGGACTAGTTACCTGGTTGAGGTTTTTTTCCGGGGTTTTCCCTCAACCCAATATGAGCAAATGCTGGGTAACTTTCGTTGCTGGACCCCGGAATTATTTCACCGGCATCATCACCTTCATTTCATTCAGACGCTAAATAACCTAGATGTTGATACAGCGTCGTAAAATAACCAAATAAAATAAAATAAAATAAAATAAAAATAAATAGAGTAAAAATATAATATAAATTTAGCTTCTTTATGAAAAGGTTGCCAGATTTGACAAAGCGTATTACATATAATTTGGAAACACACCTAAAAGGTAAAATGATACACATTAGAAACGGTTAGGGAATCAGATATGCAAAATGTCAGAAAAATGTATACCTAAGTAGCGTTTGTGTTCATTTGCAGTTAAGAAAGGGGGGGATATCATCAGATAGGGTAGAATGATTTGAATGCCGCGAGAAAAATAATAATACGGATTGATTGGCATTGATAACTGTACCACAACAGCCATCGGTTAAGATAACTTGACATTTCCATTATCACTCCCATACAAATGATTTCTCAATATCTGAATCGATCCTTTGAGGGCACTAATGGCTATTTCCTTCACAATGCTGTGTGTTAGGCCCAGGTTTTTACATTTGTTGGCAAAGAAGGAGGGTATGGTACCTCGTGCTCCCACCATCAGACCTATTACATCAATGTGGGACAGGCTATATTTATCTTTATAGAACGGGATTGTTGGTTCATAGATCCGTTTCTTTTCACTGTCCACCTCATGCGGTTGATCTGCATGTGTCTCAAATCTGATGGTGGGATCGAGAATGTATGCCGAGTTGTTGTTAATGGCAATTATATCAATTCGCCGAACACTTCCTTGTGTGGCTAGTCCCTGCACCTCTTGATGGACTGTAAACCCTACTTCTTTCAGTGCCTCGGCCAGCATAGAACGGACAGCATGATGACGGATGTTGCGAAGGGCCTCACTATAGGGGCAGAAGCCAAGGATATGGGGAAGAGTTTCAATCTCGCTGAGACAGCGCCTACCATCCCGACTTCTACCCGGTACAGCTCGGACCGGAGCGACATAGCCTACCATTTTAAGGGCGTCTATCCATTCCGAGAGGGTTAGACCTTTGTGATTTCTTATCCAGCTGTTTGCTGGGGGGAACTCTTTGTTAAGAATCACTCCTTTACCCTTTTGTTGCAATGTACACCAATTTTCAAATTCTTTGTCTCTTAAAGCGTCTCTAACTTTTCGAGAGTCCACAAAATTTTCACGATTATTTAAAAAAGAATTAGCAGGAGTTAATTTAAGGCTCTTTAAACATGTTTTACTCTCCTCAATAAGGTCCCTAGTGGAAGTAATGTAAGGATAATTAGTTTTGTGTAATACCCTTAAGCCATTAATGTGTTGTAGCGTGGATTCCCAGCGTACCCTAAAAAGACCAAGACCTTTATATTTACGATGTGTATATATCATAGAATCGGGTGTGTCAGCTGGTAGTTGCAAAATTTCTTTAAGAGTGCTTTTAATAATTTTATCAGCGTTATCTAAAAAGTATTGGGTATTGTTTTCAAGGGCATTGTCTGAAATGTGTAGATTAATGATGGGCAAATTGAGGAATTTAATATACAAAACTTTTGATCAGGATGTAATAAAGGCGACGAAATTAGCAAATCTAATCTAGTTTTCAGGTCGTTTAAAACGGTTTGGGAATCGAATATACAAACGTCAGAAAAATTAACACCTAAGTAGCGTACATGCTCATTTGCAGTTAAGCATGTAACAGTAGTGTCATCAGAAATGTTTAGTTGATTTGGATGCAATTTACCGCGAGAAATATTAATAGCTACAGATTTATTTACATTTATATCTAAACCAATAGCTTTGAAACGATCAATAGCCATCCTTGTGAGTTCTAAAGCAGAGTTTTTGTTTTTAGCTATGATAACAGTATCATCTGCAAAACCAAGTACAGTAATAGGTTTTAAACCCGAAACAAGATTGAAACCGTATTCGGCAGCGATCGAGTCTTCTGACAATTCATTAAGGATGTGGTCAGTACATAGATGTATAATGCGGGTGAAAGGGGCGATCCTTGCATAACTCCTTTTCGTAAATCTATCGGATTAGTTTTTTATGATTGATTTCTACTCTAGTGGAATTATTTAGTTGAAGATTCAAAATTAACGTTTTCAACAAGCTTGGAATAAGCAAGCTATCTAATGTGTTTGATAGGTGCAAGTGCCCGATATTATCGAGTGCCTTACTAATGTCAAGGAAAACGAGAGTTGCATCACATTTTTTAGATTTTGCGGACATTAAAATGGACCTGAGAAGGGATGTATTAACTATTGTTCCTGGAGAATGTGTAAATCCCCTCTGATGAGGATTGAATTTTATGTATTCTCGAAGGCGTTTATCGTTGACGCGTTCAATGACCCTACGTAACACGGAGCAAATAGTAATTGGTCTCCAGTTTTTAAAGTCATTTTCGTCACCAGATTTATAAATGAGAACACTTCTTGCGGTCTGGAAGCATGGAAGTACGTGACCAGTCTGGATCATTCTTGTAGCTATGGAGGAGATGATTTCTGCAGCAGTATCATCCTTCAGAACTCTCATCAGGACGTGGTCTGGGCCAGGAGCGGTGTCCACCGCGATTCGAGATATTGAAAGCGCAACTTCTGACTTGGTGATAGATTTCTGGAATGTATCATCTAATTCGAGTATTTCTGCTTCGGTGTAATGGGATGGATATTTTGATCGAATATTGTTATTTGATTGAGAAAAATTTGAACTGTAAAGTTGTTGCACCTCGCTGACATCTAATTTGCACGTTGGTTTATTTTGACTCAGTACTGTTCTTATTGCTTTCCGCCGTTGATTGAAGTAGTCGAGTTGTGTTTTCTCATAGAGAAATCTGTTTTTTCTTTTCTGTCGGTCTCGTTTTGTGGCTCTTTCTGGGTTAGTGGATCTGCTGTAAGTCGTCTGGTTATTTAAATTTTTCTTTAGTTTTCTTGCTTTGTAATATTTCCTGGTTGGATGTTTGGGTCCGGGCAGAGAATCAATTGCTTCGGATAAGAAAATCAGGAATTGCTGTGTCACATCATCAAACACATTGTCGGATAACTCTGCGCTAAATTTATCCTTCCAAGTAGAAAGATTTTGTTTGTAGAAGGATAAAGGACTTATATTAGCAGTAGAGTGGTTTTCAGAATTATTAGATAAATTATTGGAATTGTTCTTCCACACGGTGGTTGAACATTGGGGTTGTTTACGAATGAGACGTTCTCGATGAATGTCTGGGTGAGATTTACTAATATGTATGGCTATTCCTCTTGAATTTAAGAAACATTTTTCACAATGATCACACTGAATTTGATTAGGACTCTGCGTTGTGTTACAAGTATCTAAAGAAATATTATTTATGTCGGTTGACTCTTCTCCTGTTGCAGCCTCCATGTAGTAGGAAATATTAAAGATTTGCTTATACTTGACCAGGTAAGGGTCTATAAATTAATAATAATATATGGTATTTGTAAAGTTTCATATATCGCAATAGTCTCACCTACAGTACATTCCAAAACTTATATCAGACACAGCACAGAACTATAAAACTGTCATATCACGATATGCAAAACCAATAAAAACTGGACGTTGTTGATAAAATGTCTATAGCAACACATAACAGTTCAGGAAACAAGGCGAAAAAGTCACTATTTTCCAAAAGTCATTCAATAAATCATTATGCGAATATCACTTTGTTTAAAAAAGAATAATTACTATGTATATCTTGCATAAAATAAGTCGAAACACCTTAAATGACACTAATAAGTTCACATAAATAACGTCAAACCGTTCTGTTTCTCCAATCTCATTCCATGACCCACTATATACTATGGTCGCAAATGCGTGAAACAAACTCACTGCCATTTTGATTATATTGCGTCGTATTATGATCTAAACGGCGTTGTGCAAGTCACAATGTTAGTGGAGACATCTAGGGAGTTCGTGAGTTATTAAACACAAATGTGACTGAACTGTTTGCTGTAAGAACTTATAAATCTAAAGTCAACGTTCCAGAAACCGAACACATTTATCAGTGCAGTGAAAGTTACAGGCACATTTATGTAACTGACTGTTAACAGTGTTCTACCAGAAACCGGCTATACGCATGCTCTGTATCCAAATTTACTGTTACAACACACTGCACATCCTCAGTATCCCAAGGTACAGTTAATACCCTTAAGTCTTCTTGATAATATATTTGTTTCATAAAACTGAATTAATTAAACTAAAAGCTTGTTTCGTCAGAACAGTTTTTCTTACCATCTCTAGATGACTTTGTCCATTTCTCTGAATAAATTATGCAGTAATAAGTGTTTTTATAATAAAATTATTATTACAATTATTTCGTGTATATTATATGCAGCGTAACATGTGAAAGAAATAATTGTTAATATAATTAGACTGAGCTCGTGAAACGCATGTCTCATGTGAAATAAGCACCAAATTATTTACTTTCCTCATAATTATTGGGCCTACTACTACTACTACTACTACTACTACTACTACTACTACTACTACTACTACTACTACTACTACTACTACTACAAGATGTAGAGGATGAAGAGGAGGAAGAAGAAGTAATTACAACACACCATGTCGACAAAGATGCGGGTTGTAGACTCCAGTTAATCCTCTGGAATCGGTCTCCCTCCACAAGTTCCATTCATCTGCTGTATTTGCAGTGTCACTTATTTACAGATGTGATTGTCCACACAGTTTCTTCATTCAAATAAACAAATACAAATACTACTCATGGACCGCAGTACAAAGCTCGGTGACGTGATGTGTAACGCCACAGATTTGTCGGTTTCATCACACCACCGGAGTGACGGAGTACGTTCAAACAAACACTCCAGATGTTGGCTTACAAGCCATTTCCAAATTATAATATATTGGCGTAATTGTGTTTATATTTGTCTTTATCGGTGTTCGTGTCAGATGTTTGGTCGCACATGAAATCATCATCGTCGACACGACCGTGATGACTTTCTCATTACCTAGCTATACGGTTTACGCTTACGACAACAATTCTGTTTCTTCAAGAAGTTGAGAATGACATTCCAATTTGTAGTTTGTTTTCTTTAACTATATTTCGAAAGACACATATAAATAATAGTACATTATGCAACGAGCCTATAATGATAGTAATTAAGACGCAAGTATGGATGTTTATGAAACGAGCGCAAGCAAGTTTCATAATATTCATACGAGCGTCTTAATTACCATTATAGGCAATTTCATACGACTTTTTATTCTCGACCATATTTCTAACTTGAAATTATTCAGATGTATACATATTATTTGTATTTGACAAGATCGGAAGTGACCTTATTCTCGGTCGTGAATTGTGAGATGTGCGCAGACGCGAAAGTATTGATTTTTTCCGAGGAACAATAATGTCATTGACCTTGATGTAATCCCGTTAAACTTGATATAACCTTGATTATTGAATTCGACATTGAAAAACGAGATGACAAATTGAATTTATTTGAATATTATTTACAATTAACGCTAATTATTATAGTAACAGAACATAACCTTCTGCGACAGTATTGGATTTCCAGCCTCCGTGACTTTTCGCTAATTCTCTTTCCATTGCATATCCGAGAATAATCGATACTTGCGGTTTTATAACGGTACAAAGCTGACTTGTCATTGGCTGAACACCTGTACTTTAATGAGTAGGTGTACTTTAATGACATGCATTAAAGGACTGCTACCAGGTTTATAATTAGTACATTTCGGCATGGTCGAGCATAAAATAATTTATTATACACTCAAATAAAAAGGGAAACATTTTTTCCTGGATTACACACGAAAGGTATTTTCTACAATCCCATTGAGGGGTAAAGGTGACAGGCACGTGGGGCTGACATCTCTACTGCTATTCGTACCGGTTGTGAGCAAAAGCGGGTGCGTTAACACCCCGCTATCATTTCAATTTCCATGACCTGTAATAGGGGTAATATTTAATTTTATTTTTAACTATTATCCATGCAGCGCGTCTCACCGCGAAACCAGGTGGGCCTGGTTCGAGTCTCGGTCGAGGCAAGTTACCTGTTGTCCCTCAACCCAATATGAGCAAATGCTGGGTGAACTTCCATGACCTATAATAGGGATAATATTTAATTTTATTTTTAACTATTATCCATCCAGCGCGTCTGACCGCGAAACCAGGTGGCACTGGTTCGAGTCTCGGTCGAGGAAAGTTACGTGTTGTCCCTCAACCCAATATGAGGAAATTCTGGGTAAACTTCCATGACCTGTAATAGGGATAATATTTAATTTTATTTTTAACTATTATCCATGCAGCGCGTCTGACCGCGAAACCAGGTGGCACTGGTTCGAGTCTCGGTCGAGGAAAGTTACGTGTTGTCCCTCAACCCAATATGAGGAAATTCTGGGTAAAGTTCCATGACCTGTAATAAGGATAATATTTAATTTTATTTTTAACTATTATCCATCCAACGCGTCTGACCGCGAAACCAGGTGGGCCTGGTTCGAGTCTCGGTCGAGGCAAGTTACCTGTTGTCCCTCAACCCAATATGAGCAAATGCTGGGTGAACTTCCATGACCTGTAATAGGGATAATATTTAATTTTATTTTTAACTATTATCCATCCAGCGCGTCTGACCGCGAAACCAGGTGGCACTGGTTCGAGTCTCGGTCGAGGAAGTTACCTGTTGTCCCTCAACCCAATATGAGGAAATTCTGGGTAAACTTCCATGACCTGTAATAGGGATAATATTTAATTTTATTTTTAACTATTATCCATCCAGCGCGTCTTACCGCGAAACCAGGTGGGCCTGGTTCGAGTCTCGGTCGAGGCAAGTTACCTGTTGTCCCTCAACTCAATATGAGCAAATGCTGTGTGAACTTCCATAACCTGTAATAGGGATAATATTTAATTTTATTTTTAACTATTATCCATGCAGCGCGTCTGACCGCGAAACCAGGTGGCACTGGTTCGAGTCTCGGTCGAGGAAAGTTACGTGTTGTCCCTCAACCCAATATGAGGAAATTCTGGGTAAAGTTCCATGACCTGTAATAGGGATAATATTTAATTTCATTTTTAACTATTATCCATCCAGCGCGTCTTACCGCGAAACCAGGTGGGCCTGGTTCGAGTCTCGGTCGAGGCAAGTTACCTGTTGTCCCTCAACCCAATATGAGCAAATGCTGTGTGAACTTCCATGACCTGTAATAGGGATAATGTTTAATTTTATTTTTAACTATTATCCATCCAGCGCGTCTGACCGCGAAACCAGGTGGCACTGGTTCGAGTCTCGGTCGAGGAAAGTTACCTGTTGTCCCTCAACCCAATATGAGGAAATTCTGGGTAAACTTCCATGACCTGTAATAGGGATAATATTTAATTTTATTTTTAACTATTATCCATGCAGCGCGTCTGACCGCGAAACCAGGTGGCCCTGGTTCGAGTCTCGGTCGAGGCAAGTTACCTGTTGTCCCTCAACCCAATATGAGCAAATGCTGGGTAACTATCGGTACTGGACCCAGGAATCATTTCTCCAGCATTATCACCTTCATTCCATTTAGACGCTAAATAACCTGAGATGTTGATACAGCGTCGTGAAATAACACACTAAAAAAAAAACAACTCATTCCTCATAGACCATGATTGAAAACTACCTATCGTTAAAAATTTGATAGCTTATTCCTTTATTAATTGTTTTATAATTGCCACAAAAAGCGGGTACAAAACACGTTTCCTGAACATAGATTTATGACGTTACAAACTATCATAGTTTCATAATACTATATAATATTGTATCATTCCTGACATAATTTTTATAGCGATTTTATACTGTGTTTTCCTAAACTAAGAAAGTTATAGGATATACGGAGTGAATCGTGTGCAATTTCATTTATTTCAGGAGGTTATTCTTTGAGATATTAAAAAAAAAGTTAAGTACAATTTTGCTTCCTGTTCGAGATAAAAATTGTTTTATATTAAACATTTCATAGCGTGTTTCGGGAAAGCCATTGATTTAATCCCCAATATGCAAAGTCAATTTAAGAAAGCAGTGTATTATGATGATAAATGATTAAAAGAATTTTAGTTTTGTTCTTTAAATGTGCATAAATTTTATCTGAACAAAAAATGTAGACTACCTATTCGTTCTGAAAAGGAATTTTACAATGTTACACTTGTTCGGATCAAATTTCTGCACATTTAAAGAACAAAATTATTTCAACCATTTATTGTCATAATACACTGCTCTCTTAAATTAACTGAGTATATTGGGAATTAAATCAATGGCTTTCCCAAAACACGCTATGAAATGTTTCATATAAAACAATTTTTATCTCGGAAAGGAAATAAAAACGAACAAAATAGTGTCAAACTTTTGTGCTTGAAATATGTCAAAGAATAACCCCCAGAAATTAATGACATGACTTACAGTTTATACTGTATATTTAACATATATTATATCCTTAATTGTATTGTACTATACTAACTTACTTATGGCTTTTAAGGAACCCTCAGGTTCATTGCCGCCCTCACATAAGCCCGCCATCGGTCCATATCCTGAGCAAGATTAATCCAGTCTCTACCATCATATCCCACCTCCCTCAAATCCATTTTAATATTATCTTCCCACCTACGTCTCGGCCTCCCTAAAGGTCTTTTTCCCTCCGGCCTCCCAACTAACACTCTATATGCATTTCTGGATTCGCCCATACGTGCTACATGTCCTGCCCATCTCAAACGTCTGGATTTTATGTTCCTAATTATGTCAGGTGAAGAATACAATGCGTTCAGCTGTGCGTTGTGTAACTTTCTCCATTCTCCTGTAACTTCATCCCTCTTAGCCCCAAATATTTTCCTAAGCACCTTATTCTCAAACACCCTTAATCTCTGTTCCTCTCTCAAAGTGAGAGTCCAAGTTTCACAACCATGCAGAACAACTGGTAATATAACTGTTTTATAAATTCTAACTTTCAGATTTTTTGACAGAAGACTAGATGACAAAAGCTTCTCAACCGAATAATAACACACATTTCCCATATTTATTCTGCGTTTAATTTCCTCCCGAGTGTCATTTATATTTGTTACTGTTGCTCCAAGATATTTGAATTTTTCCACCTCTTCGAAGGATACATCTCCAATTTTTATAGTTCCATTTCGTACAATATTCTGGTCACGAGACATAATCATATACTTAGTCTTTTTCGGGATTTGCTTCCAACCCTATCGCTTTACTTGCTTCAACTAGAATTTCCGCGTTTTCCCTAATCGTTTGTGGATTTTCTCCTGACATATTCACGTCATCCGCATAGACAAGAAGCTGATGTAACCCGTTCAATTCCAAACCCTCTGTGTTATCCTGAACTTTCCTAATGGCATATTCTAGAGCGAAGTTAATAAGTAAAAGTGATAGTTCATCTCCCTGCTTTAGCCTGCAGTGAATTGGAAAAGCATCAGATAGAAACTGGCCTATACGGACTCTGCTGTAAGTTTCACTAAGACACATTTTAATTAGTCGAACTAGTTTCTTGGGAATACCAAATTCAATAAGAATATTATATAAAACTCTCTTAACCGAGTCATACTCCTTTTTGAAATCGATGAATAACTGATGTACTGTACCGTTATACTCCCATTTTTTCTCCAATATCTGTCGAATACTATACTACTTTACGTTTGTCATACTTTAAATTGTGTTGTATTTATGTTTCTAACCGACTGTGAATGTTGTCTATTCTCAAATCTGCAGCGTCAGCTTGTGGGAGTGACCTTGCTTCTCCTTATTGCTTCCCTCATTGCTAATTTTGTTAAAATCAACACAGAATATTACGCGAGAAATATTGCTAAGTCACTCATTCGTCGTTTGTCTTCCATAATACAGAACATTCCAATAGAGTGCCTTATTCTCGGAACATTTCCGTTAATTTGCAGGCTCTATTTCCTTCTTACCGTAGCAGGTGTGACATGGCATGTCTCGTCATATTTCTGCAAAATGGCGGAGCCCACATGTACAAGGAATCGTATCTCTTAACATTTCCCAGTTGTGCGTTGTTCAATGAAAGCGAACCTTCATCCTCTTTACTCTTTCTCCAACTCATATTTCCTTCCTACTTCCACATTTTCCCTCCTTTATAACTTCGCTGGAAAAGGAGTAGTCTGTGTGTGTGTGCGTTTGTGTGTGTATGCAGGCGGCGAACTAAAGGGGTATTAAAATTTGAGATGGTTAAAAAAATCTCGTGACATCCTGCTGTTACAAAAGAAAGTATTAAGAATCGGTAAGAAATGTCTCATAATAATAATAATAATAATAATAATAATAATAATAATAATAATAATAATAATAATAATAATAATAATAATTAAGGCTAGGACTTTTTTTCTAGTAAGCCAGAAACACAGCTGCTTTAGTATTTATATGTTATGTGATAAACTGAGTGTTTTAAGACATATTTGTTAGGGCATTTTTTGCATTTTTTGCCTGTTTCAACTCATAAGAGCATCTTTTGTTTTATTCGGTCATTTTTTAGGTATTTTAATTTAATTTTGGCCATAAATTCCCATTATTAATGTAAAATAATGTTTATTTTCTTTGATATTTTCTTTACATATTTTGACCATATCACCTTCACTTTTTAACTTCGCTTTAGAATATGCCATTAGGAAAGTTCAGGATAACAGGCAGGGTTTGGAATTGAACGGGTTACATCAGCTTCTTGTCTATGCGGATGACGTGAATATGTTAGGAGAAAATACACAAACGATTAGGGAAAACACGGAAATTTTACTTGAAGCAAGTAAAGCGATCGGTTTAGAAGTAAATCCCGAAAAGACAAAGTATATGAATATGTCTCGTGACCAGAATATTGTACGAAATGGAAATATAAAAATTGGAGATTTATCCTTCGAAGAGGTGGAAAAATTCAAATATCTTGGAGCAACAGTAACAAATATAAATGACACTCGGGAGGAGATTAAACGCAGAATAAATATGGGAAATGCGTGTTATTATTCGGTTGAGAAGCTCTTATCATCCAGTCTGCTGTCCAAAAAATCTGAAAGTTAGAATTTATAAAACAGTTATATTACCGGTTGTTCTGTATGGTTGTGAAACTTGGACTCTCACTCTGAGAGAGGAACATAGGTTAAGGGTGTTTGAGAATAAGGTGCTTAGGAAAATATTTGGGGCTAAGCGGGATGAAGTTACAGGAGAATGGAGAAAGTTACACAACACAGAACTGTACGCATTGTATTCTTCACCTGACATAATTAGGAACATTAAATCCAGACGTTTGAGATGGGCAGGGCATGTAGCACGTATGGGCGAATCCAGAAATGCATATAGAGTGTTAGTTGGGAGACCGGAGGGAAAAAGACCTTTGGGGAGGCCGAGACGTAGATGGGAGGATAATATTAAAATGGATTTGAGGGAGGTGGGGTATGATGATAGAGACTGGATTAATCTTGCACAGGATAGGGACCGATGGCGGGCTTATGTGAGGGCGGCAATGAACCTTCGGGTTCCTTAAAAGCCATTTGTAAGTAAGTAAATACCCATTATTTTGTATAATATTTTTAATAGTTTTTCTACACATATATTGTCATTTTAACGTAGTACACCCCATGTAATGGATCAGTCCAACCACCCCTTCAATATAAACTCCTCTATACCTGCTAATTCCGGATAAGAGTGGCCTTGTGGTAGACTACATGAAAACTAAAAGCAAAGTAAACCCATGGCGCTACAGCTCATGAAGGGCCAAGACCGACCAGCTGACTGTTGACCTCATGTCCACATGCCAAAGCAGAGGTGAACGATCATACATGGAAAGTACATCAGGTAAAATCATTAATTAAAGTGTACTACTTAGAAAAAATATTGTAAAATTTAATTTAATTACTAGTCTAAATATTAAGTAGTACAAAACCTCTTTTCCTACTAAGACAATTATGTAAGTTCAATTTTAGGGCATTTTAAGGGCATTTTTGAAAGGTTTTTATTTCATAAATGCATGTTTTTAGGGCATTTTTCCCATCATTTATAGGTCATCAAAATCCTAGCCATAATAATAATAATAATAATAATAATAATGGAGAAAATATCATCGAAATGATAGCCGTCCAAATCTTGGATTTAAAATATCGGCATCCTAATCAATTCAAATGAACAAAAAAGAAAATGTAAATGAATGTTAAAAAAAATACATAATGAAATTTTAAAAAAGAATATTCTGCGACAAGATTTGATAGCTATCAAAACGATAAAAATTTATTGAAAAATAAATTTTTATCGTTTATATACATTGAATATTATAAAGATGATATAAATAATATACATTGAATATTATAAAGATGAATAGAGGTGATGATTGATGATGTTCAATGAAGATTTTAAAATGGTTGATGCAATTGTCTGTAGATCTTATCAGTAGACTTCGTGGAATTGCCACGAGATTCCCATGGTTTACTGTGCACGCAGTATAGACTGTATGAGAAGGGGGCGTGTCTCTGATATAAATACTGAGCAGTATACCGCGGTTACAATAAAACCTGTATCCTGCATTCAAGAAATATAATGAATGATCATTGAAGTAGGAAATGTCTAAACATGTAAATACACAATTATTTTATAGTGAGATATATTAACTCTTAAAATTTAATGTAAGATACATCATCCTTGAATATGTGCATTGCAGTGAATAGTTACGTACATTTTGAGCGACTGCAAAGTAACCTCCTCCGATGGTCACTTAAACAGTTTGTATATTGGGAACTTGTAGTTCAACATCACACGATGTAATACGTGCATTTCTTAAGAACGGGAAGTCACTAACCAACTTTCTTGTCGTGATCTGATAGTACATAATTTATAATACGAAGTTGTGAACAGGCAGAATTTTTAGCAATAATGTTTCTGAACTTACATTTCACTTTTTCTGAAATTGGTGAATTGTTATTTTGGATAACGGTTTGTGATACTTTATCCACTATATTAAGGCTTCTGAGAGTTGTAGTTTAGACGATTCTAACAGGATGATGCTTTTGGACACGATTTTAAAATTGGAATCAATGACAGAATATCTTTCAATAGCTGTTCAGAAAGCAATGATTTTACAGCTGCAACAGCGGAACTGTCTGTGCTATCCAATGCATGAATTACCTCCATTATTTTTCCGTAATGTTCTGCATAATAATTAACAGAAATCAACCACGTTCCCCAACGGGTCAAGACTGGCTGCGGGGGTAAGGTTATTCCAGGAGTAATTGTTTGGAACAGCAACACTCTCATTGTAGTATGTTTGATTGAATGCTTGTCTGCACTGAACAAATGTTAAACTTTGACTATTCCAACCACAGTAATGCAAAAACAAGTGCTTATATAGGTACACATTAGCTGTAGCTGCTCTATTTGGACCGGTCACAACTCTTAACATGAACTGCTTATACTACGAGACCGGGCGGTCGCTCGCCTCCTCTATACTACCGTACATCGGCAGCCTGATTGCATGCTGCGTGTGGAAATTCAACGAAGTCTACTTATCAGGAACCTTTAATTTTCTGAGGATCTCCAATGTAAATTTGGGAATTGTTCCTCGCGCACCAAACATAAGTCCAATGACATTCCAATCTTGAATATTATATTTATGACTGAGATCATCACAGCATGGAAGGTAAATAGCGCGTTTCTCTTCATGTACCTGCTTTGGTTGATCTTCGTTAATTTCGAACCTTACAGTGGGGTCAAGAATGAGACCAGTTTTTTTTATCTCGGTCAATTATTATGATGTCAGCACGCCGTGTAGATCCTTCCGTAGAAAGACATTGAACTTCCTCACATACTTCGTATTCACCATGTTCCCTTAATCTGTTAGCAATTATTGAGCGGACTGTGTTATGTCTGTCAATGCGCAGTAATTCACCCTGAGGGCAGAAACCTATCATTATTATTATTATTATTATTATTATTATTATTATTATTATTATTATTATTATTATTATTTATATATGTATATTTATTTATTTATTTATTCTGCCGAAGTTAAAGTTATCAGGCCTTCTCTTCCACTTAGCCAGAACAAAAGAAGCTGATACAATTTGCAGTAGTACAAGTTAATGATTACAGACTAATATTTAAAGAGCACTAAAAAATTGATACGTTAGTCATACAAGCACAAGTTGAGTAAAATAATGCAAACATACTAAATAATAATTACAAAATAATGTAGGGCTTAGAAGTTACACTCAATGAATATGCAAGTGGTAAGTGAAATAATATTACAAATTACAAGAATTACAAATTCAAACTTAAATAGGGAATTTAGGAATCTTCTCACCATTCGTGAGCTGCCACAAGGGACAAAGAGTACTTAACCAGAGAAATGTTTACAAGTTCAGTGAACCATTAATTTTGTTTTGACAATGAAACTCCAAGTACATAGCTGCAAATACATTTTGTGATTGGTGGAAATATGCCTAGTTTTAGAGAGGCAAGTGTTACAAAAAAGTAAAGAATGCTAATGAACTTGGTTTCATTTCGAATATAGGTGATGCTTCAGGAGAGCAATTGATCCTTTCAATGCAGCTAAAGTTACAATCGGAATAATAGATGTAGGTATTCCAAGCCTCTTAAACACATCTTTCATGAAGAGAGTAGCGGTACCTCTTGCTGCAACCAGAACACTGTGTAACATTGAGGAAAATTAAGATATATACGCACATACACACACACGAGAATTAAACATCAATGAGGAAGAAAGAAAACATTTTCAGAAAAATGAGTAAAATATGCACTAACAATTTGTAGGATTGCAGTGAATATTTATAATTTCAATGATAAAAGTACATACAACAATCATGATAGGATAAAGGAACGGGAAAGTCAAATCTGAAGCTAGGAGTTATATGGCTTAATATTGGTCACGTGTTTGAATAATTTACTTTTAAATTACAATATCGTTCGACAGTTCCTGAGGAAGCAGGGTAGAGAGTTCCAGAAACGAATTGCTGATGCTGTGAAAAAGAAAGAATAGTGAGCTGTTTTATGGCAAGACATAGATAATAAAATGTCATTTTTAGAACGAGTACCCAGGCTGTGATATGAGAAGAAAAATTAAAACGCACTGATAGATAGTTAGGAGAAGAAGTATTGATGATGCGATATAGGAAAATTAGTAAATGGATATATCTTCGGTCCTGTAATCTTACCCCGTGATGCGTTTCAAGGGAAAGTGTAATATGGTTGTATTTGCGGATGTTGCAAATGAAACGTATACAGGCAATATGAACGCACTGTCATCTTTGGGCTAAATTAGAATTTAAATCTGTTAATAGAATGTCGCAATAAACAAAATGTGGCATCACCAATGTTTGTACGAGATTTTTTTTATTGAAAGAGTAGACAATTATTTTTCAGGCGATTTAATGAATGTAGAATGGAGAAGACGGTTTTGCATGTGTGTGTGACTTGGACATTCCACTTGAGGTCCTCGTCCATGTACACACCTAGATATTTAACAGAGGGACTGAATAGGATTATAGATTCATTTAACTTCTGCAGCTGAGAAATGTCTTGTCATATTTCTGCAGAATGGAGCACTCATATCGATGGACACCTAAAACCTCCAGATTGGTTCAGATC
>JAJSOF020000025.1:23054917-23083330 GCA_025594305.2 Periplaneta americana | reverse complement strand
TGAAGAAGCTGTGTGTTTAAAATGGCCGCCGAGACGCAGTGGTCGTATTTATGGATATTGCAAATGAAACTTATGCAGGCATTATGAACGCATTGCAATTCCTAAGGCGTTAAGACAAATGTCGGGATGAGTCATAAAAGAAATAGGGCCACGGATCTATATGCCCTTCCCCATATTCCCCCTTTTCTAACAAACGACGTAATGCCCTAGTTCAGAACCTATAAATTGCCTAATTAATTTGTGAGATCACTCATTTAGTCGCAATGCGAAAGGACAGGGAACCTTTCAATTTGCAGATTCAGAATTCACGGGGTCTCTCCTGGCGGTCTTCACCTGCCTTGTCATCGAACAACAGACGACAGAGTCTTCTAGACTCCTCCTGCACTGCGAAATGACACAGTTCATTTCAATGTGCAGATTTACACCAGCCATTTCTTCCTCGTCCCGTTCAGTGATCACTTTGATCACATTTCCGTCCCCTCGCGTATGTGGTACCTAAGAGGTTACATCCATTTTCGTTTTTTTCCCTTCAAAATTTTCTAGAACTCCTTCAGTGGAGCAGCGTAACCCGGAGTGAGACTAGTGGTCAACAGGCTTGGAGCTCACATATTTAGTTTCTTACAGCCCCGAACCCCTTGCAGTGACGCGTTTTGCGTACCTTTTAAATTTGTCCTCCAAATTCTCCTCTTTCTTTCAATTTTTTCTTTCTTTCTTTCTTTCTTTCAGTTTTCGAGGCATGTTTGCCCGCATCGCCGACCTTGATTGTCCGACCGGTTTCCTGCGGTTGTTTACGGTTACAGGACTCCTTTGTCTGCACGATGATGTACTTTTCGATTGCCTATCATTATTTGTTCCAAAGTTATAAGCGATTCTAATGTAACACATACTGAGCGGTTAGCGACCAGCTGTGTCGAGTACAAAGACGTAGTTCTACGTAAAAGAAAATGGTCGGCCATTATTATGGATGCAAATACTAAAATAAAAGGCAGGTAGGCAGACAATGAGAAGGAAAATGAAGTAATCTCGACATTCCCAATTGCAGGAAATGTTACATGGATTTCAGAGGAAAGTAGATAGGGATTTTGAAAACCCATTTTACGTCACTCGTCCACTGAATGGCGTGGTGACGTGCACTGCATCTGCATGACAAGTGGTACAATGTGCGTTGTATTGCAGGAAGGTACAGGAACTCGAATTTCGTGGAAAAGAGCTGCTAGCGCGTGCTCAAGGTTATGAATATCCAAGGGCAGAAACATCTTCTTAAGTCAGAGCAAACGCCCAAAGTTGACCTCACTAAGAGAATCTCGATGTCCGAGAGGAAACTCAAGGCGACGACGAACAGGTCTTTGTTCAACGACGATTTTCAGCTGCTGAGGCAACTTGCTCGTTTCAGTTATTATTATTATTAATAATATTAATATTAATATTAATATTAATAATTTTAAGATTATATTTTTCCATTATTAATTGTAGTGGCAGCTTATCAACTACAATTAATAATGGAAAAATATAATCTTAAAATTTCTAATCATAAAACAAAAACAATGGCATTTGAAGGAGTTGATCACAGAAGATGTAAAATAGTTTTAAATCATGAAATCATAGAACAGGTATCCTCCTTTAACTATTTAGGCTGCAATATATCATACGTAAAAGAACAAGACGTCAAAAATAAAATGAGTAAATTTCAACAGATGTGGAACAATACGAAGGACCTTAAAAATAAAACACAACGTTCAACACAACTAAAATTTTATACAACGTTAGCTGTCCCACTATTAACCTATGGTTCAGAAAATTGGTCTATAAACCGAACAACTAAAAAGAAAATTGAATCCAGCGAAATGAAATTCCTTCGAAGTGTTGCTGGTCTCACTCTTTTAGATCATCAAAAGAACAAAAATATACGAGAACAACTAAATATGTTTAATTTGACTGAGAAAATACAACAACAAAAACATAATTGGTACCAACATATAAGAAGAATGAATGACGACCGGTTACCTAAAGTAATACTGAACTATGAACCAAGAGGACACAGAAATGTTGGTAGACCAAGAACAAGATGGATAGACGACATAAACTTTGAAGACGGAACAGGCCAATAGGCCTAATCCCTGTGGTTGATGATGATGATTATTATGATTATTATTATTATTATTATTATTATTATTATTATTATTATTATTATTATTATTTCTATCTGATGCTTTTCCAATTCACTGCGGGCTAAAGCAGGAAGATGCACTATCACCTTTACTTTTTAACTTCGCTCTAGAGTATGCCATTAGGAAAGTTCAGGATAACAGGCAGGGTTTGGAATTGAACGGGTTCTTGTCTATGCAGATGACGTGAATATGTTAGGAGAAAATACACAAACGATTACGGAAAACACGGAAATTTTACTTGAAGCAAGTAAAGCGATCGGTTTGGAAGTAAATCCCGAAAAGACAAAGTATATGATTATGTCTCGTGACCAGAATATTGTACGAAATGGAAATATAACAATTGGAGTTTTATCCTTCGAAGAGGTGGAAAAATTCAAATATCTTGGAGTAACAGTAACAAATATAAATGACACTCGGGAGGAAATTAAACGCAGAATAAATATGGGAAATGCGTGTTATTATTCGGTTCAGAAGCTCTTATCATCCAGTCTGCTGTCCAAAAATCTGAAAGTTAGAATTTATAAAACAGTTATATTACCGGTTCTTCTGTATGGTTGTGAAACTTGGACTCTCACTCTGAGAGAGGAACATAGGTTAAGGGTGTTTGAGAATAAGGTGCTTAGGAAAATATTTGGGGCTAAGAGGGATGAAGTTACAGGAGAATGGAGAAAGTTACACATCACAGAACTGCACGCATTGTATTCTTCACCTGACATAATTAGGAACATTAAATCCAGACGTTTGAGATGGGCAGGGCATGTAGCACGTATGGGCGAATCCAGAAATGCATATAGAGTGATAGTTGGGAGACCGGAGGGAAAAGACCTTTAGGGACGGCCGAGACGTAGATGGGAGGATAATATTAAAATGGATTTGAGGGAGGTGGGATATGATGGTAGAGACTGGATTAATCTCGCACAGGATAGGGACCGATGGGGGCTTATGTGAGGGCGGCAATGAAACTTCGGGTTTCTTAAAAGCCATTTGTAAGTAAGTATTATTATTATTATTATTATTATTATTATTATTATTATTATTATTATTATTTCATCGTTTGTGACGATTTCGTTAGATGTTTATGTTCTCAGTTAGCCTCTCCGGAAAATGCGATTGGATCTTCTCTTATAACCACATTTTATCATGAAAACTTTGATACTAGTTCCAGACATTTCCATTTCTTTCTTATCCATGCGATGTACACAGTCCGACGGACGAACGATGACAAGACTTCTTTCTGAGTATGGCTTTAAATGTAACTGTAGAAAATATCGTGACCACCCCATGAGTCTAATAGTAAAAGTGAGTTGTCTTCAATTTCAGCAGCCTAAACATGGGAAAGAAACCTGGCCAGATGTCTCTTTTCCGTATTACCACTTTTACTTATGCCGAGACCTATGTTATGCCGACATTGGCACTAGAGTCGTTCATAACCAGTTACGAAAGATAGAAAGGACATATTGCTACTGAACGCCTGGCGCTATAGACAGTACAGCAAAGCTCTTGCGTCTCGCGGAGTAGTCCAATGTTCGGTTTAACGAATGTCCGAGTCTCACTCGGGTTGGACGGCTCTGGATCATGAACGACAGATAATATTGAGCCATCCAGGAGTTCCTAGAATCGTTGCAAGAACGCGATTATCGTCGTGTACCTTTCAATTGATATTTCCTCCTCTCTTCCCATTAATTAATTAATTAATTAATTAATTAATTCATTCATTCATTCATTCATTCATTCATTCATTCATTCATTCAGCAATCCAGGTAATGCAACAGCACGCATCATGAAGCTACAATCATTAGACTTAAGAGCGCTTTTATTTTTGTTAATAACTTGTTATCTCCCTAAAAACGATTTATTAGAGAAATAATAATGCATCCACTTAGAATAATTAAAAGATATAGGCTATATTAACATCTACTCTTTCAGAGGTAGCCTATGGATTTTCAGTTTAAAGTATGAACGTTACAATAGTTTATTTTATTTGATTTTATGTATCAACATCTATTATTTGCTCTTCTGATTTTGATAATGCCGGTGAAATGAGTCCGGGGTCCAGCACCGAAAGTTATTTTCGTATTTGAGGGAAAACTTATACCGGGATTTGGTTTCGCAGCCAGACGCGCTGACCGTTACACAGGTGTGGACGCGTTACAATTAAGAGTCATATTTGCTCTTCTATTTTGTAAGTAATTGTAATTTATTTTATTCTTATATTTGTTTACATGTCAGATTTCATCTACGCATTACGCTTATTTCCTTTGTTGTTACCGGTGTCCATTAGTTGAGATATATTAGTTTTGAAGATAAATGTACTAAAGTTCTCCAATCAATTATAATCCTATTTCAAGCTAACTTACTTACTTATGGCTTTTAAGGAACCCGCAGGTTCATTACCGCCCTCACATTAGTCCGCCATCGGTTCCTATCCTGTTCAAGATCAATCCATTCTCTATCATCATATCCTACCTCCCTCAAATCCATTTTAATGTTATCCTCCCATCTACGTCTCGGCCACCCCAAAGGTCTTTTTCCCTCCGGTCTCCCAACTAACACTCTATAGCCTATGCATTTTTGGATTCGCCCATACGTGCCACATGCCCTGCCCTTCTCAAACGTCTGGATTTAATGTTCCTAATTATGTCAGGTGAAGAATACAATGCGTGCAGTTCTGTGTTGTGTAACTTTCTCCATTATCCTGTAACTTCATCCCTCTTAGCCCGAAATATTTTCCTAAGCACCTTATTCTCAAACACCTTTAATCTCTGTTCCTCTCTCAAAGTGAGAGTCCACGTTTCACAACCATACAGAACAACCAGTAATAAGACTGTTTTATAAATTCTAACTTTCAGATTTTTTGACAGCAGACTGGATGACAAAAGCTTCTCAACCGAATAATAACAGGCATTTCCCATATTTATTCTGCGTTTAATTTCCTCCCGAGTGTCATTTATATTTTTGTTACTGTTGCTTCAAGATATTTGAATTTGAATAGGCCTATAGAACTCCTGCGGGACAAAATTCCAGCACATCGGCGACGCTGATATAACCTCTGCAGTTGCGAGCGTCGTTAAATAAACCATAATTTGAGTTTGAAAATTACCGTCTCGGACGCAATTAGAGCGACTTTTGCCCATATCTTAATGTTAGCTATTTGCTCCATTTTGATTTTGTGACAACATTTAACAAAGCTGTTCATAAACAAAGGATGAAAGCAATGCAGGTCCGTGGTACTTTGGTTTTTGGTTATAGGACGGTCTGAATATTTATTTTCACAATATTTTCAACAGTTACATTTAGTCATACTTAGAAAGAATCTTGCCATTATTTGTTCTTCGGACTGTGTACATCGCATGGATAAGTAATAGACTAAATGGAAATATCTGGAACTGATATCAAAGTTTTCATGATGAGATTTGCTTATAAGAAAAGATCCCATCTTATTTTCCGGAGAGACTAATTGAGAACACGAAACATATTAGTTATGATAACAAGCACTGAGCAACAACCTTGACCTTGTCTTTCATGCACCATCACGACAGCTACTCTGACATGCAACAGTTTTCCTTGTTCAAAAATTAATTTTTCTTCTCCGTAGTATAACCTCCATTGACGTCATATTCCATTGAACCAATATACTATACGGTACTTCTCTGTACGCCATCTATCTCTCTTAATAAGTGCAGTACACGTTGCATTTATTCTTACTTCTTTGTTTCTATATTTTTGTTGATTATTTGACGGCATTTTATCAACTACCAGATTTTTGGTTATGGTGAGATGAGGGAATTTCTAAACGAAAATATTTTTATATAATAATAATAATAATAATAATAATAATAATAATAATAATAATAATAATAATGTTTTATTTTCCCTGGCCTTCTCTTCCACTCAACCAGGGTCAAATCACATATAGAAAAATACATACAGGTATACAAATATTAACTTAAAAAAATAAAATAATAATAATAATAATAATAATAATAATAATAATAATTAGGGTAATAAAATAAAAAGAGAGATTGAATACATATACACAATCAGTATTAATTTAAAATAATAAAATAATAATAATAATAATAAAATAATAATAATAAATATGATAAAAAGAGAGATTGAATACATAATCACAAACAGGAAAATACATTCTAGTATACAAGTATTAAAAAAAAAAAGAATTAATACATATGAATATAATCTCACAACTAAAGGAATAGTACAATTAGTATGATCAGCACGGGTTACATTGAGACAATGACAATTACCTAGATATTAGTGTTAATGGAAAAATAAAGTAATGACTGTATAAAATAATAATAATAATAATAATAATAATAATAATAATAATAATAATAATAATACTTACTGGCTTTTAAGGAACTCGGATGTTAATAATAATAATAATAATAATAATAATAATAATAATAATAATAATAAAACTTACTTACAAATGGCTTTTAAGGAACCCGAAGGTTCATTGCCGCCCTCACATAAGCCCGCCATCGGTCCCTATCCTGTGCAAGATTAATCCAGTCTCTATCATCATACCCCACCTCCCCAAATCCATTTTAATATTATCCTCCCATCTACGTCTCGGCCTCCCTAAAGGTCTTTTTCCCTCCGGTCTCCCAACTAACACTCTATATGCATTTCTGGATTCTCCCATACGTGCTACATGCCCTGCCCATCTCAAACGTCTGGATTTAATGTTCCTAATTATGTCAGGTGAAGAATATAATGCGTGCAGTTCTGTGTTGAATAATAATAATAATAATAATAATAATAATAATAATAATTGTAATAATAATAAATAAAAATTATACCTAAAAAACTAATTGTGTGCATTTAAAATATTTCTAAACAACCTAATTTTAAACAACTGAGGACTAAGACTACCCCTGATTTCCAGCGGCAGCGAATTCCATGAGCGGGCCATGGCTATTGAGAAAGAACTTGAGTACAGAGATGTCTGAAGACGTGGTATTGATAGCAAAAGTTTGTGCTGTGAACGTGTAGTACGATTATGATGTGAAGCTAGGAGAGTAAACCGAGAGGCAAGGTAGTTGGGTGTGGAATCATGCGATATAGCAGGCAAAGAGAATGTACTAAACCCCGATCTTGCAAGCGGAGCCGGTAGAGTCGTACTCGTACTTAATATTCAACTAATAATAGTACACATAAGCCTAAGAGATATTTATTAATTTTGAACAAGATGTGACGCAAGGTTATTTTAGATATGCTATTTATAGGCTATTTTAAAGTCTGTTTCACAGTTTTATTCGGCCTGCTTTAGACACCTAGGGTGCTATGCATAGACATTTCGCTAGCCCGCGTTACGAGCGTGCTAAACTAGCCTCGGCTATCTAGTGATTACTTTTACAGGAATCATGTCATATCATATTGCTAACACTGGTTTATGAATACGAAAAACATTAGTTCGCCGATCATCCATCGGAAGCCCGCGCCAAGAATGTCTATGAATATGGCCCGCTAAAATTTTTTATTTTTAGCCTAAAAATCTGAAGTCTGAGCTGAGTCTAGTCAGTATAAGAACTCCAACCTGATTGAGGTTTTTTCCTTGGCTTCCTCAATCTATTACGTAGGCTATACTATACAGAAGGTCGTCCTGAAAGTCATGAGCAACACATTTCAATTTGAACAATGTAACAAAGACGATTATATGATCATATGTATCTATTGACATATTGTGACGCCATTAACTTCTATCATGTGACCACAGGCAATGTTTGCAAAATGGTCGACAACAATGGTTAGTTTCGACAGCGTGCTGTCATTAAATTCCTTGTTAAAGAAGAAAAATCTGCTGCTGAAATTCACCTCAGACTTCAGCGTGCATACGGAGATGTGTGCATGGGCGCCAGCAGTGTTAGGAGATGGGTGAAACATTTCGAAGATGAGCACACGAGCATCCAAGATGAGCCTCTTAGCGGTCGCCCTCGAACTGTCTCCACGGAACGCAATAAGGAAAGAGTTGATGAGTTCTGGGATGCATTTTGGTTGAATTTCTTGAACCTGGACAGACCATAAATGCTGTCCGCTATATTCGGGCGTTTTGAAGCTCCGTCGTCCATTGCGCGAGAAACGCTCTGGAAAGAAGATCATCCTGCAACATGATAACGCGTGACCTCACACTGATCGTTCTTTCCCTTGTAGTCTCACCATTATCATCCGGTCATCTACTATACACTTGCATACAATCGGAAAGAGCAGACGCCAGAAAATATCTTGTCGGTGTCAGGAAACTGGAAAGCTAGAATGCCGGACGGAACACACGGTTTAACCTAAACACTGGAGTGAAGAAGAAGGAGTTAAACGATGAGACATGTCGGATATTTCGGCATCTGCTGACCCCAGGCGTGTATTCATCTAGTTCCGGGTTAGAAAACTCTGAAAATTGGTGTTGAATTAAGTCGTCGATTGAACTGTGGAAGTCCTTGTTGGACAGATTCTTGGAAAAGAGATGATGTGACAACTCGGGCACGAACTGCAACGAACTCGCCGAAGTAGTGCAGCTGTTTTGTTGCATCAGAAATATCGCTTCAGTTCCGTAACAGAATTTCTTGCGGACCTGACGTTCCATATGACGGAGGCTTTCCCCAAACGTAACTCAAACCATATGCGCGTCTAATTCTGGCAGTGACTGCAACTACGAAAGCACGTGAACTCTGTTTACGGGTTTGTGATTCAGTTTTATCACCAAGTAATTCACTTATGTATGTGTAGAATCTGCTACGTACAGTGGGTTTACTACACGTGTCAGGGTTACTTGTATGGGTAACTCACAGTTTCTTCTGAAAAACAACGTATGGTGTGAGATAAGACTGAAATTCCAGCGAATTAAAAATAAAACAAGAGTAATAAAACAGCACGTCTTCTATAGCTAGAAGTATATTTTGTGTCACTTCCTGTTAACTTTTCAGTGATGTTAAAGGAGGTAAATTTGTGGACACATTTTACCTTCGTTACCACGTGATTTCGAAATATACAAAAATATTTATAACATTAAAAATACACCATCTTTTGCAAAATATAACAAATAAATTAAATTCCAAATATTTGAACTTCAACAGATGATTCCTTCTATCTACCTGTTTAATATATCTAATCTAATCTAATCGGCAGATTTTAGCATATTTGCATATTTTATTCCTTAGTTGCCAATGATATGCTTACTTACTTACATTAAATGTACTTACAAATGGCTTTTGTAACCCGAAGGTTCATTGCCGCCCTCACATAAGCCCGCCATCGGTCCCTATCCTGTGCAAGATTAATCCAGTCTCTATCATCATACCCCACCTCCCTCAAATCCATTTTAATATTATCCTCCCATCTACGTCTCGGCCTCCTAAAGGTCTTTTTCCCTCCGGTCTCCCAACTAACACTCTATATGCATTTCTGGATTCGCCCATACGTGCTACATGCCCTGCCCATCTCAAACGTCTGGATTTAATGTTCCTAATTATGTCAGGTGAAGAATACAATGCGTGCAGTTCTGTGTTGTGTAACTTTCTCCATTCTCCTGTAACTTCATCCCGCTTAGCCCCAAATATTTTCCTAAGCACCTTATTCACAAACACCCTGAACCTATGTTCCTCTCTCAGAGTGAGAGTCCAAGTTTCACAACCATACAGAAGAACCGGTAATATAACTGTTTTATAAATTCTAACTTTCAGATTTTTGGACAGCAAACTGGATGATAAGAGCTTCTCAACCGAATAATAACACGCATTTCCCATATTTATTCTGCGTTTAATTTCCTCCCGAGTGTCATTTATATTTGTTACTGTTGCTCCAAGATATTTGAATTTTTCCACCTCTTCGAAGGATAAATCTCCAATTTTTATATTTCCATTTCGTACAATATTCTGGTCACGAGACATGCTACCATTACATAAATGTATTTCAAGTTATTTGTAACCAAATGTCAAGATTTTATAGTGCATACAGGTCTACATGCTAGCGGTCGGCAAATGTAGTACATTTCGAACTTGTAGAACACGACTTCTTAATCCTCACCCTCTGGTTCACCTGTACCGGCAGGGTTGGTTGACGTCTATGGTGGACGCAACATATCGTGAGGTACTAAATGCAATTTCAATACCCCCTCCCCCCAACAGCTGTTACATCTATCTACATGTAGTGATTACTCTCATATTTCTGTATATGATGCCATCACCACATTTATTTACATTTACATTACTGTCATTTTAACACTTTATTTGTATTTATCCTATTACTTTTATATCCTCCTCCCTTATAGTTTCACAAATTTAACCCCTATTATCATCTCAGATTCTATACTCACACCCTCAACCTCTAAACTTGTCTACACTCTACTCTTTTACCTTTGTTCTAACACTATTCTATACTTTCTCCTTCACTACAATTTGCCTACTACTTTCTATCATTCTTATTCAGTATTTGTATACTAATTTTCTTATTGTCACTATTTCTCTTAGCAATCACTTTTATTACGTTCTCCATCCTCAGCTTTAACCTATTTTTACTGATTTTCTTATTCCCCCTTTCATCTTTATATTAGCTGCCTTCCATTTCCCTATCAAAAGCGCTTGGTAGTCTGCTATCAATATTCTTCACACAGACTTCCATTTCCCTATCAAAAGCGCTTGGTATCTGCTATCAATATTCTTCACACAGACTTCCATTTCCCTATCAAAAGCACTTGGTATTCTGCTATCAATATTCTTCACACAGACTTCCATTTCCCTATCAAAAGCACTTGGTATTCTGCTCTCAATATTCTTCACACTGACTTCCATTTCCCTACCAAAAGCACTTAGTATTCTGCTCTCAATATTCTTCATACTGACTTCCATTTCCTTATCAAAAGCACTTAGTATTCTGCTCTCAATATTCTTCATACTGACTTCCATTTCCTTATCAAAAGCACTTGGTATTCTGTTCTCAATATTCTTCACACAGACTTCCATTTCCTATCAAAAGCACTTGTATTCTGCTCTCAATATTCTTTCCCTATCAAAAGCTGACTTCCATTTCCCACTACTTCAAAAGGACTTGGTATTCTGCTCTCAATATTCTTCACACAGACATCTTCCATTTCCCTATCAAAAGCCCTTGGTATTCTGCTCTCAATATTCTTCACACAGACTTCCATTTCCCTATTAAAAGCACTTGTATTCTGCTCTCAATATTCTTTACACAGACTTCTTCCATTTCCCTATCAAAGGCACTTAGTGTTCTGGTCTCAATATTCTTCACACTGACTTCTTCCATTTCCCTATCAAAAGCACTTGTATTCTTCTCTCAATATTCTTCACACAGACTTCCATTTCCCTATCAAAAGCACTTGGTATTCTTCTCTCAATATTCTTCACACAGACTTCCATTTCCCTATCAAAAGCACTTTGTATTCTTCTATCAATATTCTTCACACAGACTTCCATTTCCTATCAAAAGCACTTGGTATTCTTCTCTCAATATTCTTCACACAGACTTCCATTTCCTATCAAAAGCACTTAGTATTCTTCTCTCAATATTCTTCACACAGACTTCCATTTCCTATCAAAAGCATTTAGTATTCTTCTCTCAATATTCTTCATACACAGACTTCCATTTCCTATCAAAAGCACTTAGTATTCTTCTCTCAATATTCTTCATACAGACTTCCATTTCCTATCAAAAGCACTTGGTATTCTTTCTCAATATTCTTCACACAGACTTCCATTTCCCTATCAAAAGCACTTGGTATTCTGCTCTCAATATTCTTCACACAGACTTCCATTTCCCTATCAAAAGCACTTGGTATTCTGCTCTCAATATTCTTCACACAGACTTCCATTTCCCTATCAAAAGCACTTGGTATTCTGCTCTCAATATTCTTCACACAGACATCTTCCATTTCCCTATCAAAAGCCTTTGGTATTCTGCTCTCAATATTCTTCACACAGACTTCCATTTCCCTATCAAAAGCACTTGGTATTCTGCTCTCAATATTCTTCACACAGACTTCTTCCATTTCCCTATCAAAAGCACTTGGTATTCTGCTCTCAATATTCTTCACACAGACATCTTCCATTTCCCTATCAAAAGCACTTGGTATTCTGCTCTCAATATTCTTCACACAGACTTCCATTTCCCTATCAAAAGCACTTGGTATTCTGCTCTCAATATTCTTCACACTGACTTCCATTTCCCTATCAAAAGCACTTGGTATTCTGCTCTCAATATTCTTCACACAGACTTCTTCCATTTCCATATCAAAAGCTCTTGGTATTCTGCTCTCAATATTCTTCACACAGACTTCTTTCATTTCCCTATCAAAAGCTCTTGGTATTCTGCTCTCAATATTCTTCACACAGACTTCTTCCATTTCCCTATCAAAAGCACTTGGTATTCTGCTCTCAATATTCTTCTCACTGACTTCCATTTCCCTATCAAAAGCACTTGGTATTCTGCTCTCAATATTCTTCACACTGACTTCCATTTCCCTATCAAAAGCACTTAAATATTCTTCACACTGACTTCCATTTCCCTATCAAAAGCACTTGGTATTCTGCTCTCAATATTCTTCACACAGACTTCCATTTCCTATCAAAAGCACTTAGTATTCTGCTATCAATATTCTTCACACAGACTTCTTCCATTTCCCTATCAAAAGCACTTGATATTCTGCTCTCGATATCACTAATATCCACTGTAGTTACCTCTCCGCCTTCTCCCAACCCTGGATTCATCTCTTCCTCTCCCACTTTTCTCTTATAGGCTATATTATTCCCTCACTTTCCCTCACACTTTCATTCTTCCCCCTCATAGCATACGAGGTGAATGAGCTGGTTGGTTTGCTGCGCACTGTAGAATGGCTGAAGGTATAAAATTCCGACCACTGCTATTTGCATAAATGTAAGGGGTTAATGCACATTTCAGCTTTTTAGCGCATATACTGTATTGAAGCATAATTTATTACTTTTAGTAATCTGTTGCTTAAACCAAAATTAAAAATAGAGGAAATCTGAAAAATGGAATACAGAAGAAACGCAGATATTAAACGAATAGCAATAGTTACATTTTATTTGTGCAATCTGATGTTGCACTGTTGTCGGCGAAAAACTGCGGGCAATTCCATGGCAATCAACAAACCACTCCATAATTAAATGCATTTTTGACTGCAAATTTATAATATTAGGACGTTATGAGTGATGAAAGCCACCGCTTGGGCTGATTACCTGGTTGAGTTCTTTTCGAAGTTGATACAGCGTCGTTAAATAACCAAGTAAAAATGATGGATGAAAGTTGAGATTAAAAGAACAGATAATCAAAATAAGAAGCTTCCATATGGTCTTCTTCGCACGTCCGTAAGATTTGGACAATTGTCAAGAGAGCGCTGCAATATGGTCGACACGGAAGTTACAGAAGTGTTGATAAATTTCTTTGCGTTCGTTAAACTCAAATTTCTCCGCCTCTCTGCAATAACGATAATGCAATTTTCTGTTTCTACTTGTCGACATGGAAAATCAGAATGTTTCATTTTATTATGGTGGCAAGTCGGAGATACTTCGACCGTGTAGAATTCATGGTGTTTTAGAATGACTTAGTCGTAAGGAAATTATTAATTTTGAATTAGTTTTAACAGCGATGCCTAACGAAAAATGTTTCAGAAGTATACTGCTTAAGCAGTGGGTTGAATGACACGCAGCCTTAACAACTGACGGCATCTGAGTATGTTTACGTATAACAGAGAAACTGTCAATAATAGGAAACTGCTTAAAATAAATGGATGAAATAAAAAAGTAAATAAAAAGTAAATAAATAAAAATAAATGGATGAATAAATAAATACTGAATGAACGGATCACATACATCTAATTAAAATAATAAATAAACAAATAAATAAATGGATGGATGGATGAATAAATAAATAAATAAATAAATAAATAAATAAATAAATAAATAAATAAATAAAAATAAATAAATAAATAAATAATAAATAAATAAATATTGAATAAACGAATCACATACGTCCAATTAAAAATAATAAATAAACAAATAAATAAATGGATGGATGGATGATTAAATGAATGAATAAATAAATAAATAAACAAATAAATAAATAACTAAATAAATAAATGGATGGATGAATAAATAAATAAATGAATAAACAAATCAATACGTCTAATTAAAAATAAATAAATAAATAAATAAATAAATGGATGGATGAA
Organism: Periplaneta americana; assembly: GCA_025594305.2. Classification (NCBI taxonomy): domain Eukaryota; kingdom Metazoa; phylum Arthropoda; class Insecta; order Blattodea; family Blattidae; genus Periplaneta; species Periplaneta americana. The sequence goes on along the minus strand of JAJSOF020000025.1, from coordinate 23,068,942 downwards.
TAAATAAATACTGAATGAAAGGATCACATACATCTAATTAAAAAATTAAACAATTAAATAAATATGAATAAATAAAATAAATTGGATGGATGGCTGAATAAATAAATTCTGAATAAACGAATCAATACGTCTAATTAAAAATGGATGAATAAATAAATTAATTAATTAATGAATTAATTAAAATAATAAATACAAATAAATAAATAAATAAATGGATGGATGGATGAATAAATGAATAAAATAAAAATATAAATAAAAAATAAATAAATAAATGATGGATGGATGGATGAATAAATAAATACTGAATAAACGAATCACATACGTCTAATTAAAAATAATAAAAATAAATAAATAAATAAATAAATGGATGGATGAATGAATGAATAAATAAATAAATAAATAAATAAATAAATAAATAAAAATAAAATACAAATAAATTAAATAAATTAATAAATGGATGGATGGATGGATGAATAAATAAATATTGAATAAAAGAATCACATACATCTAATTAAAAGTAATAAATGAACAAATAAATGAATGGATGGATGAATAAATAAATAAATGGATGGATGGATAGATGGAATGGATGGATGGATGGATGGATGGATGGATGGATAGATCGATGGATGATGAATAAATAATATTGAATAAACGAATCACATACATCTAATTAAAATAATAATAAGTAAACAAATAAATAAATGGATGAATGTATGTATGAATAAATAAATAAATAAATGGATGAATAAATAAATAAATAAATAAATGGATGAAAAAATAAATAAATAAATAAATAATTAAATAAATGGATGGTTGGATGAATAAATAAATATTGACTAAATGGATTAATCAAATAAATATTCAATAAATGAATAAATGAATCACAAATAAATAAAAATTAAATAAATAAATAAATGGATGGATGTATTTTGTTCAAGTTTAAATGGACGAAAACATATTTAAATATTGACTTTAATCAAATAAATCACAAATAATTTTAAATAAATAAATAGATAGAGTTTTGTTCAAGTTTAACAGTGCATATTTTGTTACCTTTAGTGCATATATACTGGTTTTTAAGTTCATGTATACATGCGTATTTGCAGGTTTTTAGTTCATATGAATCCTCCCACTACTGATAACATCCAGACTTGATTTAGATTTATAATTGTCGCTGCGACTAGACGTCTGAATTTCGCTTGAACGCAGTGCATATGTCAAGGCCGGCCGTCGTTCTAAATTCCAAGCGTTCATTTTGTTCTTTATCTTCATGGTTTGGGTCTTCGACCTATTCCAGCCTCTCCCCAGCAGTAACTCTCAATCCTTCGTCTACTGCTGCCACTATTACTACTGTTACTACAATCACTGTTACTACAACTACTACAATTACTACTATAGCTACAACTCCTGCTACTACAAATTACTACTGCTGCTACTACAACCAATACTGCTACTAGAACTACTAGAACTATTGCTGCTTCTACTACAACCAATAGGCCTACTGCTGCTACTACTACTACTACTAGAACTACTACTACAATCACTGCTATTGATACTACAAATTACTACTGCCGCTACTACAACTACTACTACTAGAAACTACTATGCTGCTACTACAACTATTACTGCTACTAGAAACTATTATGCTGCTACTGCAACTATTACTGCTACTAGAAACTACTACTGCCGCTACTACAACTACTAGTGCCGCTACTACAACTACTACTGCTACTAGAAACTACTACTGCCTCTACTACAACTACTACTACTACTACTAGAAACTACTATTGCTGTTACTACAACTTCTACTGCTACTAGAAACTACTATTGCTGCTACTACAACTATTACTGCTACTAGAAACTACTGTTGCTGTTACTGCAACTATTACTAATACTAGAAACTACTATTGCCGCTACAACTACTACTGCTACTAGAAACTACTATTGCTGTTACTGCAACTATTACTGCTACTAGAAACTACTATTGCTGTTACTGCAACTATTACTGCTACTAGAAACTACTACTGCCGCTACAACTACTACTGCTACTAGAAACTACTATTGCTGTTACTGCAACTATTACTGCTACTAGAAACTACTATTGCTGTTACTGCAACTATTACTGCTACTAGAAACTACTACTGCCTCTACTACAACTACTACTACTACTAGAAACTACTATGCTGCTACTACAATTACTACTGCTACTAGAAACTACTATTGCTGTTACTACAACTATTACTGCTACTAGAAACTACTACTGCCGCTACTACAACTACTCCTGCTTCTAGAAACTACTATTGCTGTTACTGCAACTATTACTGCTACTAGAAACTACTACTGTCTCTACTACAACTACTACTACTACTAGAAACTACTATGCTGCTACTGCAATTACTACTGCTACTAGAAACTACTGTTGCTGTTACTACAACTATTACTAATACTAGAAACTACTACTGCCGCTACAACTACTACTGCTACTAGAAACTACTATTGCTGTTACTGCAACTATTACTGCTACTAGAAACTACTACTGCCTCTACTACAACTACTACTGCTACTAGAAACTACTGTTGCTGTTACTACAACTATTACTGCTACTAGAAACTACTACTGCCGCTACTACAACTACTCCTGCTTCTAGAAACTACTATTGCTGTTACTACAACTTCTACTGCTACTAGAAACTACTACTGCCTCTACTACAACTACTCCTGCTTCTAGAAACTACTGTTGCTGTTACTACAACTATTACTGCTACTAGAAACTACTACTGCCGCTACTACAACTACTCCTGCTTCTAGAAACTACTATTGCTGTTACTACAACTTCTACTGCTACTAGAAACTACTATTGCTGCTACTACAACTATTACTGCTACTAGAAACTACTATTGCTGCTACTACAACTATTACTGCTACTAGAAAGTACTACTGCCGCTACTACAACTACTACTACTACTAGAAACTACTATTGCTGCTACTACAACTACTCCTGCTTCTAGAAACTACTATTGCTGTTACTACAACTTCTAATTGCTACTAGAAACTACTATTGCTGCTACTACAACTATTACTGCTACTAGAAACTACTATTGCTGTTACTGCAACTATTACTGCTACTAGAAACTACTACTGCCTCTACTACAACTACTACTACTACTAGAAACTACTATTGCTGCTACTACAACTATTACTGCTACTAGAAACTACTATTGCTGTTACTGCAACTATTACTGCTACTAGAAACTACTACTGCCTCTACTACAACTACTACTGCTACTAGAAACTACTATTGCTGCTACTACAACTATTACTGCTACTAGAAACTACTATTGCTGCTACTACAACTATTACTGCTACTAGAAAGTACTACTGCCGCTACTACAACTAGGGCTACTAGAAACTACTACTGCCGCTACTACAACTACTGCTACTAGAAACTACTATTGTTGCTACTACAATTTATTACTACTGTTAGTACTACTACCACCACTGCTACTATTGCTACTACTACTTTTGCTGCTAATGTTTCATAAGGTAAGAAACAGTCGTCAGTTTCTATCCAGATTTACTGTTGCGTAATAATGACCTTGACATTGAGGGAAAGTACTGTATATACCTAAGCACAGTCTTTTTTAGATTCAGTATCTCAAACAGTGGAACTTAAACTTCATCGATAGTGGGAACAGGATACGAAATAACTATGGCATTCATAATTTTACTATACTCGTGACAACACTGCCGCATGGGAATGATTACAGAATAAAGCTGGCAAAATTACTGAAAATCAATTATTCTCATTTTTCGTTTGAGACAAAATACAATTAAAAAAAAGCGTAGTGGATATAATTCCGAAATATATCAGGGAATGTTCAACTATTGAACTTGGCAACTGCATAATATTGGGTGCGTCAGAAAGAACTTTATTTATTTATTTATTTATTTAAATTCAAATATACAGAATAAAGAAATATAATTACAAAAACAAACAAAGAAAATACAAATAAAATAATACAAGCTTAAAAGAAGATACAGTAATATTAACAAAATTTGAGACCGAATGAGCAGCGCTCGTCTTCGGTCAAGTTCAGATACCTATAATATTAAAATAAAAATTAATATAAATAAATAAGTAAAATAAAATAGGAACTAAAATATAATTACAGCGGCAATGGAATTATATAATATAATATTAACACTATAGAAGAATTATGGTTCTAAAAGTAGGACTAATATCTTTTCAAAACATAAATACAAATATAATATAGGTTGATTAATTCATACACATAGGCTATAAATTTATTTAATCAAATTGAAGATATTAACACGTTTCTAATTTTCTTGTTATACATTTAGTGGGTTCTTGTTAGAATTCTTTAATTTAGTTAAATTTCAACTCTTGTCTTAAATTTCTATGCTTTAAAGCAGATGACATTTAGGTTCTACTAATGTTGAATTAATATTTAATCTTGTGTCATAATTGAATACAAACTTATTAGATTTTTATGATAAAATTTTAACAGCGTATACTTATAAATTTGTTCAATATTAAATACATTAAATTCAGAATAAATTAATTTAGTTGGATAATCGAAACGTTTCTTCAAACAAATTTTAATTATTCGTTTTTAGTAAATTAACGGACCTAAATTAATTTTTGTACTTCCACCCCAAACAATTATACCATATTGAATGATAGACTGAATAATGGCCAAATAAACATTTCGTAAAACTCTAATAGGTAAGTAGCAGCGAAGATTAACGAATTTATAAATTGTTTTACGAAGCCTCTTACAAAGATAAGTAATGTGATGAGGCCATTTTAAATTCTGATGGATTTCACATGGCAAGAAAATTGTAAAGATTCATCAAATCAAAAATTTATTGTTATCAACATATTCACCAATACATGCAGTTTATTTAGAAAACAACATTATCCATATGATGTCCTAATACAGGCATCGAGGCGTTTTCTGATGTTCGCCATCACTTTCAAGTCATAGCTGATGCAATTGCCACGATTTCTTCAAATCGCTGTCTTCAGTTCGTCCAGTGTATGTGATCGATGTTTACAAACTTACGCCTTCAAATGGTCCCAAAGAAAGAAGTCGCAGGGCGCGAGATCTTACCGTAGCCTCGGACAATCTCAGTGCAATAGAATTTCGTCCAGATGATTTCTTCTTTAATGTTGAACCTGTGATACGAAATGAAGCCACCCACCGCAAAATTGTATTCCGAGTTGGAATCCTAGCGTGACATCCGATGTCGAAATGAGTCCTTTAATTTTAGACTCTTCATTTTTCAAAAATGTCTTATGATGAAAGCACGTTGTACACCAGACCAACACCATATTCTCAACTGAAACTGCATTCTATGGCTGACCCAACAGTCGTGGTCCCCCTCACTATATCTCTCTCCTCGTTGCGTATCGATAGTTTGAAATCCATCCGTTCTTTCTGACGCACCCTTTATTTCACTTTTCAAAATTTGAAAAGTGAAAAGTCTTTCTGTTCCTCCATAAATTATAGACTGCTTTGCACTGATCATTTCATTCTACAAAATCTTTACATATCAGCAGTCATTGCAATTCCATGTTTTGGAGCTCCATTTCCTAGCCAATAAAGGCGTATGAGTAATAAATTATTGCTGTTTAATTAAAACAGATAAACCTCTTCTTGTTTTTGGTTCTAAAATAGGTCCAATTCTTTCAAGAACATAATCTAGTTGAATTGGCGTAACAAAATTGAAACAAATTGATGTTACGAAAATTTGTCCTGTTTTGTATGTACTCTTTTCTTGGGTTCTTCGTCACTTGAATCACTTTATAGTAAATTTCCTCTTGTCTTACATTTCTTCTCTAAAGCAAGAATATCTTGAATATAATAAATTTAATCTTAATTGAAAAGAGACTAAGTTCTTAGCATAAAATTGCATTCACTTTTCAGCATATGACCTTGCATTTTTTTTTTTTTCAAAATTTTTGTAAAGGCGGAACAGAAATAATAGTTTTGAAAATTTTCTTCTAATTTTCCCTTTTACATTTCACTGTGCAAACCAGTTTTGAGAAGTGATAGTGAAACAGAAACTGCAATGAAAAGTGCAAAGTGAAAAGTTTAATAGGCCCCAGGTTTTTCTCGGTAGACGGGAGATGGCATTTGATTCCGGATCAAGAGCATAATCTAGTTGAATTGGCGTAACAAAATTGAAACAAATTGAGGTTACAAAAATTTATCCTGTTTTTTATGTAGGCCTACTTTTTTCTTGGATTCTTCGTCACTTGAATCACTTTATAGTAAATTTCCTCTTGTATTATATTTCTTCTCTGAAGCAAGAATATTTTTAATATAATAAATTTAATCTTAATTGAAAATAGACTAGGTTCTTTGCATAAAATTGCATTCACTTTTCAGCATATGACCTTGCATTTTTTTCAAAAATTTTGTAAAGGTGGGGAAAAAAAAAGAATTATACGATCCATTTTTAAATTAAAGGGTTTTGAGTCATGCAAACCTTATTTTAAACAATACAAAATTTTAACATTTCCATGCATTTATATTTACAAATGCCTAATTTTCTTGAAACAGAATGAGAATAAATACAATAAGAATCTAGATTATCATAATTATAATACAAGAAATGCACATCTGTTCTCAATAAAAAATCATAGACTTGTGAAATATGAAAAATCGCTTGCATATACTGGCATTGCGCTTTTTAATAAATTACCATTTCAGATACAATCTTTACCTTACGCAAAATTTAAAGTGAAAGTTAAACAGATTTTAACTGATCAAACTTTTTATTCAGTAAAAGAATTCCTAAATCACAAGTTATGATATATACAATACTACTTTATTATATTACTTATTTTAAATGTATTTTAACTTGTAGTGTTTTTAATTTTATTGTGTTTTTTATTTATTATGTAATTGACGTGTACATCCATATATATGGCCATATATAGAATAAACAATCAATGAATCAATCAACAGAAATAATATTTTTGAAAATTTTCCTCTAATTTTCCCTTTCACTTTTCACTTTGTAAACCAGTTTTGAGAAATGATAATGAAACAGAAACTAAAGTTTAAACTGCAAAGTGAAAAGTTGCAAAGTTTAATAGGTCCCAGGTTTTTCTCGGTAGACGGAAGATGGCATTTGATTCCAGAGGGTTAGTAAGCCTACTCTTCGGACATGCAATAGCAGTGTAGCTTCTGTCTTTCCAAGTACTTTTTCAATGTCAACGAATAATTGATTTTATTGCCCTTGAATATACGTCTGAACTGATGAAACGTGATTTAGCACGTGCTCGTTGTCCGTGGACTCTCAATATAACGTTTCCCGGAACAGAGGACAAATGCTGTAACGTGCTCTAATCTTGCCAGAGCCAGATAAACGTCCCTGGACTGACAAATCGCCGTTCAATGTCATAAGCGAGTGTTGTTTTTCTCTGGCTATCAGACAGACAATGGCATGGTAACGCTGATAAAGAGTACAGAAGCTTTCCACCTGATAACCACAATCAGTTAGAGGCCAATGCAAGAGGAAAATCATGTTATAATAAAAATGGTCGTTTGACCTTGTCCTTGGTTCCCACAGATAGATTGTATAATGAGCGCGTGGCCGATGACGGAGGGGGGAGTACACGTCTCAAGGTCGCGCGGTGGAACTTTGGCCGCGCCGCGGGCTGGGGGGAGGGGGGGACTCATCCCATCCTGCAGGGCGGGGGCTGAGGGGAAGCCACCGGAACCCCACACTCAGAAGGGGTGCAACAAGTAGGTGGAAATAACATATTCCATATCGAACAATGGTTGGCAATTCCATGCACCGAAACGACAGTACGGCGTCATGGAGCTCTTTTTCAAAACCGTTCTCATTCTATATTTGAAAATAACAGCAAGAAAGATAGGTCCACATGTGATGAATGTTTTGAGGGGATAATTTTACAAATGTTCTGTTGTATTGATATGACGTTATTATTTTATAATTGTAATTAAATAAGAATAAACTATGGGAAATGCCTGTTATTATTCCCAAGTTGAGAATAGAGATGGCAGATATTTTACAAACCGATATTTTTCAAGGTATTTTTTGACACAGATAAACCTGTGACTGATGACAGAAATATGTGACAAAATATCGATTTCAAGAAATCTGCTCCGTATTCAGTACTCTGAGACTGATATTTTCTCCTCTACGTCGTAGGCTACCACTAGCCCAGCCTGGTACTTTGCGTGCGCATGGTACAATAACAGCAATCTGGCGGTAGTTTCTCCATCTTATTATAAGTGATGTAGTTATTACACGATTTAAATAATAACAAATTAGACCAGTTAATCTTGTGTAAAATGTGTCTGAACAACTGTTTTGTTTTGTATTATTTTCAATGTTTTTCTGAATACAGATGTTTCATTAATTTTTTATTCTGTGAAGGACTAATATTATAATGTTAATGCACGACTTAAAATAATTTATCCATTATATTATGTCAATAAAAGGATGCAATTTTTAAAAGTTAGGATAATCAGATAAGTTTGGAATTTCTCCATACAACTACATTTAAATATGGATCAACTGGTTCAATATCTTAATATAACCTCTTGGTACATGAGGTTAACTTTTGACATGTTACTGTTCAGTTAGGTAAGTATTTATTTGTTAATGGTTTCAATTCACATGTAAAGCCTACATAATTTCTTTGTTGGATTTTCCCATATAAATCACTGATGAGTGCTGTGTATAGAGAAATCGTATTCATATTTCACTGCTCTTCAATATTTCCTGGAAATTTTATCGGTGTGACAAAATATCTTTGTAATTCAGGTACGTATGGATATAAAATATCTTTTGGTGGAGAAGTTCAAAATCACCGATAAAAGTCACATTTAATTATTCACAGAGGAAAGTTGTCACAGAATAAAATATCGTTTATTCATCTCTAGTTGAGAAGCTTTTGTCATCTAGTCTGCTGTCAAAAAATCTGAAAGTTAGAATTTATAAAACAGGTATGTTACCGGTTGTTCTGTATGGCTGTGAAACTTAGACTCTCACTTTGAGAGAGGAACAAAGATTAAGGGTGTTTGAGAATAAGGTTCTTTGGAAAGTATTTAGGCTAAGAGGGATGAAGTTACAGGAGAATGGAGAAAGTTACAGAACTGCAGAGCTGCATTGCATTCTTCACCTGACATAATTAGGAACATTAAATCCAGACGTTTGAGATGGGCAGGGCATGTAGCACGTATGGGCGAATCCAAAAATGCATATAGAGTGTTAGTTGGGAGGCCGGAGGGAAAAAGACCTTTAGGGAGGCCGAGACGTAGATGGGAGGATAATGTTAAAATGGATTTGAGGGAGGTGGGATATGATGGTAGAGACTGGATTAATCTTGCTCAGGATAGGGACCAATTTATGTGAGGGCGGCAATGAACCTCCGGGTTCCTTAAAAGCCATTAAGTAAGTAAGTAAGTAACACAAGACTTCATGGGGTTATTCGTTAAGGTTAGACGTACCGTACGTCAGAATGCAAGATTTCATGAAATCAAATATCTTCTATTGTATTACACCTAAATCTAAGAAATTTTATATACTAATTCGTAATTGTATAGTAATGGTTTGTGATTGTTTTCAGATCTTTATGCGTCAAGTTTTTAATTTTTTTATTTAAAAAAATCCTGCATTAGTATGCATCTTGATTACACAAATTTTTAACACTGTATCACTTCGGAATATGTAATTATATGACTTTGTGTTAAATTCTATCGTACCTGGTTTACATGTTTCGACCTATTATTGGTCGTCTTCAGAACTGGTCGTTGCTGGTCTTGGCGCTTCTACATTACACCACACAAACACACCCTCACAGGAAACAAAACAAGAGGCGCCAAGACCAGCAACGACCAGTTCTGAAGAAGACCAATAACAGGTCAAAACATGTAAACCAGGTACGATAGAATTTAACACAAGAAAGTCATATAATACATATTCCGAACTATTTTTTTAATGGAAACTGGCTAATGAAACAGCCTGAACACAAACATAACACTTTATGCAGAGACTTTTCCATATTCCTATTCTTTTATATTTTATAAATTTTTTAATTTTGTTTAAAAAAAAAAATTTGATGACAGGTTAGTCTTCTTTGTAATGTAAAAAATAAAGGAGAGCGTATTTTACAATAACTTTTGCAAGATAAACTTAATCTACTCAGTGAAAGCTACCATACAAAGCTTAATCCAAATTAGCTCAAATAGTTCTTGAGAAAACGCTACTTAAGTATTGAAAAACTTAAGTTGTGGGAAAATGCGGACAAAGTTAAACATTGTTTTCAGGACCTTAAGCTCCTTGTATCCTTAAAATAATCCATAATCAGGGCTGAAATTGGTTCTCAAATTTTGAGGGAACGTTCTTGAAACTTGAAAACAACACATACATTTTTTTTTTTTTGTAATTTTTACCACCTCAACCAACATCTTCCCTTAATGGAAGTTGATTATTAATAGGACAAGGGAAATATAAGGAGAACTAGGGGAACGTAAGGAAAACATAGGGGATAAAAGGAGAAAAAGGGAAATATAAGGAGAATAAATTGAAGACAAAGAGGGCAAGACGAAGGCATGAGAACAAAGAATAAGGGAGTTGATTGTATGATTTATTTATTTACTTATTTATTTATTTACTTATTTATTTATTTATTTAATTATTTATTTACATTTTTATTTATTTACATATTTATTTACTTATTATCCACTTATTTATTTAATTATTTTATTTATTTATTTATTACTTATATACTTATTTATTTAGATATTTACTTATTTATTTACTTATTTACTTACTTATTTATTTACATATTTATTTACTTATTTATTTATTTACTTATTTATTTATTTATTTATTTATTTACTTATTTATTTATTTACTTATTTACTTATTTATTTATTTACTTATTTATTTACATACTTATTTACTTACTTATTTACATATTTACTTATTTATTTATTTACTTATTTACTTACTTATTTACTTATTTATTTACTTATTTATTTACTGACTTATTTATTTACTTATTTGTTTACTTATTTATTTATTTACTTATTTATTTACTTATTTGTTTACTTATTTATTTATTTACTTATTTACTTACTTATTTACTTATTTATTTATTTACTTATTTACTTATTTATTTACTTATTTACTTACTTATTTACTTATTTATTTACTTATTTATTTATTTAAATATTTATTTACTTATTTATTTATTTACTTACTTATTTATGCATTTATTTATTTATTTATTTATTTATTTATTTATTTATTTATTTATTTACCTCTCCCCATAACTCTTCACATACAGTCAGAGGCCTAATCAATCATTAATGCTCAGGCTTATGCATCTACAGGAAGGTACTTAACACTTTGAAAATTACTTGAAGTACAGAGAAGGCCTATATTCAAACGTTTCAGATTTCACCACTTTCTGAACTGAAATACATTACAACATATTTTTGTAGAGTCAACTAGCCAGGAAACGTCTGCATATCTTAGTTTCTGTACAAGTGACAGGTACATAAATCTGTTCTCCTGCTTCTCCTGAATTCAGGATTTTATCTGAAGGCATTATTCTGAAGGACCTTACATAGAGACTGTGTCGTGACCTTCCTTTGGTCACATCTCCTGTTGAATCTCATGTTTTCTGATCGCAGGGATTTTCCCAGCCGTTTCCTAGTTTCTAGAGCATTCAAAAGTTTCTGTTCTCATTAGCTCATATGACGACGATAAGAATTAATGAAGTATGGCAGGATACAGTATTTATTATCACCAGGGAAAGGAAGTTCATGCCCTAAAAATGTGAAGAATATGTATGCATTTATGCCGTAAAAATATATAAATATGCTACAAAATATGCATTATCAGTCTGAGATTATTTTGACAGAATAATAAGGCATAAATTTTTGTTCTGCCTATTTGCTTGCTTTCCGCACAAAACCAATACTGAATTTCAGTATTCCCAACGTTTTATTCTTACCGCTTAAGCGTCATATTCATTTTACTGCTTTAGGCTTTTAACATATTATTTTTAAAGACGTTCAATATAGTAATAATTATAAATTGAAACTTACCACTTTTCACCTAAATTGCACTGTTGAATCTCTTGTTTTTAAATATTTGCAAAAATTAAGTAAAGTCTACAACACCACAAAAGTTACTGCATTTGTAATGCAAATAACATTAAGGAAGCCGTGAAAAAATCAACAAGATTCCAGACTCATCATAGACTGGGGAAAAAAATGAAGACAGACATATTTATCACGGCCTGCTGCAGTATAGTAAAACAGAAAACATTTTATAGGAACAATGTTGAATATAGATATATTTGTTTTCCAAATTGCCGTCATTGAACAAAATATTTCATTGCATTTAGTCAGTCTGAGATTTCGCATTTTAACAGAATAATAAAAAGTATTTCGCTTTTTCAATCTTTTCCTCGAACATTACGTTTAGCCTATGGTCTATTTTTGAAGTGCTTGCCTCATTGCTGAATGCTCCATTTATGCTGTTACAGTTCACAACTAAGCAGTGACGTATGTTTTCTGTTGTCATTCTTCGCCTGTTGTCTCTCAGCATAGCTTTGTAGCGGAAAAACTTCGATTTATGTCACAAGAAGTAAGAGGGGCTTGCACAAAAACTGTGAGTTGTTCTATAGAAAATTTTTTGTTGGTTTTTGGGGTGTTTTTCCTTCGAGAATATCTTGAATTTCTTTAAATTGATAATAACCAGGGTTTTTGTTTTCTCGTTCACTTTATCTCCTACATTTCCTGGAACTGATGTTAAACTGGATATTGTTCTGTCGAAATCTGCTGAAGACTGCAATAAAGGAATACCAATTGCTAACTTGAGGGGCTCCCTATGAGGGCGTCATCGTTACGTTCAAAATTCATGAACATAAATTAGTCGTGTTTACGAGGTTACACACTTTTAAAAATGAGGGAAAGACAGATAAACATACATAATTTGCATTTTCCTGCATAAATGTTAAAATATGATGCTTTTATTAATAAAGGCAAAATATGCACTTTTATGCACAATGAAAGTAACATCATTGTATTCAGAAATTTGTGATTCATGTAGATAATCTTTCAGCATATTCACACAGCGATAGAGAGCAAATATGCAAATGCATGAATTTCCTTCCCTAATTATCATAATACAGTGCTCTATTAAATTGACGGAGCACATTGGGAATTAAATCAATGGTTTTCTCTAAACACGCTATGATATCTTTCATCTTAAAACAATTTTTGTCTCGAAAAGGAAGCAAAAACGAGGAAAATTATATTAAACGTTTTTTGTTTGACATATTTCAAAGAATAACCCCTGAAATTAATGACATTATTTTCACCTGTTAATAATAATAATAATAATACTAATAATAATAATAATAATAATAATAATAATAATAATAATAATGATTTATTTAACCTGGCAGAGTTAAGGCCATACGGCCTTCTCTAACACTCATCAAAATTTGTCAGTTAGTAAATATTGAAGCCACCGGGTGGCTCAGTCGGTTAAGGCGCTTGCCTGCCGGTCTGAAGTTTCGCTCGGGCGCGGGTTCGATTCCCGCTTGGGTTGATTACCTGTTTGGTTTTTTTCCGAGGTTTTCCCCAACCGTAAGGTGAATGCCAGGTAATCTATGGCGAATCCTCGGCCTCATCTCGCCAAATACCATCTCGCTATCACCAATCTCATCGACGTTAAATATCCTCGTAGTTGATACAGCGTCGTTAAATAACCAACTAAAAAAGTAAATATTGGAATGCTTTAAAAATTAAAGCAGTCACCAAATTTAGCAGAAATTATCCATATATTCAGGTACTGTAAAAGATCAGAATTTCGGTAACTATCAGTCTTAGGGCTAGGATTTTGATGAAATTGCATCTTTTTCTAGTAAGCCAGAAACATAGCTGCTTTAGTATTTATATGTTATGTGATAAACTGAGTGTTTTAAGACATATTT
>JAJSOF020000025.1:23039917-23052417 GCA_025594305.2 Periplaneta americana | reverse complement strand
AGATGTTGATACAGCGTCGTAAAATAACCCAATAAAATAAATAAAATGTAACTCCAGTACCGACAGATATTGTCGATATTTGTCTCAGCTGCCAACATACCAGTTACTAAATCACTATCATTTGTAGTATTTGTCAGTATCAAAATTAGAAACGAAGTTAGCAAAAGAAAATTCAACCTGCAAACTAGAAAATCACCACAATCCACTAGAATATAAAGTAACTAGTGGCTTGTGCAGCAAATGCTGCTGCAAACTAAGTTCGTTGGACGTTCAAATAAAAATTTTTCAGATTTATTTTCAATGAAGAATACTTGTCTTTTTGATAGTTATTTGCTTCCATAATAATGAAACATACTCCCTCTGAATGGATTTTTTTAGGCCAAATACTTTCTCTTGAACCTATCCAACTTCAGTTTTTGAGTTTCAACGCGAAAACGCAAGTATCAATGTCAGGACGATAGCAGTAGCTATTTCAGGTCATTGTGGATTGTAGGCGAAAGTTAAAAAAATGTCAGGTTTGCTAAGCTTTCGAACAATAATATTTTCGTATAGCTGCTGCATGTAGAACTTGAAATGTAGAGCGTAAAACCATTTTATCCTACTAAAAGATCTTGCTGAAATGATCTGGAGACTACAAAATTTTCTAGGCCTCTTATTTTATCAGTACGTAACACTTTGTGATCTTTCCTTAGGAACTGTAATTTTTGCGCTCTGTGGAGCCAATACTGAAGACAATGACACATATCAATATCTACACTACACCGCCATTAAGTATATGAAAAAGACCAAACCCCACTGGGCTACTAAGTACCGGTATAAAAAAAATTGATTTTTAATAACAATATTATTATCTTACTTAAGTTTTGTAGTTATACTGTATATAGCAGCCACTCAGTAAATTATAGAAATGAAGATCTAAATTAAGATATTCTCTACATTTACTTACATAACCTCAAAACGTTTCACTTTCATGTCATCAATATAGCATCAATATTATGTACAATAATGAAAAATAGATGCATCATGATATTAACAATAATAATATTTAATTTCTAATGACAATAATGTCATCAAACCACCTCAAGTTTCGTAGATTTGAATATCCAATACACAGCTGTACTCAGAAAATTTGTTATACACTGCAGAATCAGTTTTTAATAACAAATTGAATTGAGCTCTAAATATGTCGGCAATCCTGCAGGTCATGGCCTTCGTGTAATAGCCTATTGTTTATTGTAGTTTGTGTTTTGTTCTGAAATTCAATGAAGTCGGCCGTGATTCGATAAAATTAGTTCTCAAAACTGACAACAGATGGATTTTGGAAAATAGGAAAATTATGTAGGAAAATTGACATTTCACTGAAAACTACTACTTTTCCGAAAAACTTTGGGTTCCAAGCTTCAAAATGAGGGGTCATTTATTAAAATCCGTTCAGCCGTTTTCCCGTAATTTCCATTACCAGTTCAAATTATATATATAGATGGGGAAAAAATGGTTAGGTTTCACCCTTAGGGTATGAAGTAAGTTGACCCGGACTATACACAGTACTAATGAAAACAGATTTGGTATAGCCGAGTGTTCTTCAAGATACCACGTGTTTGGCGCGTTGTTCTTAGTTTTGTTTCGCTGTGGTACTTTAACAAATCTCTTTAACGAAAACTTTCTATTTCTAGTAAAGCCCTTGTTAACGGATGTTTTATGTATAATAGCATTTTTGATTTGTTGGTTATAATAGAATAAATGAATTACGTAATATAATTACATTAAGTACATATATTGAACTCGTAAAATCACAACTTCTCAGTGTACAGTATTAATGGCACTTACACATTCATGAGGAGTAAAAGCAAAAAGCATGCTAAGATAGTTTGATTTTCTTCTCTATAAAACATTAACGCTCGTAATTCAAAGTTAATTAAGAAACCTGATTTATATTCTCGGGGAGCTCTAAATTGAATAGTGATCTGTAAATGTTTATCGCTACACCCGAAGGGTGTTAGCAATAATGTCGTGCGTGTACGAACAAGCTGTAATGTAATTGCCATTATTTCCAGAAACACAATTTATAACTTGTTCCGAGAGTAACTGAGATATGGAGATAAAAGGGGGGGGGCTGAACTTGGAAATAACTCCGAGTCCTTGTCAAGTTCAGAAGGACGAATTGTGAAGACGGAATAGTGCACGTTGTTTCTTAAATTGAAGTTTCATGATGACGTGGTATATTATAACATTTGGAGGCACATGCAACCGTAATAAATCACTCGCTACTAGAAAAACCCCACACTGCCGTATTCCCGCTAGAAATAGCCAACTTAACCTTCTTGAGCACAAATTTTCGTGCACTGAGGAAGTTGTGCTGCAGAAATAGCTATAGAACAGCTGCAGTAGATAAGAGGGCATTAGAACCAATTAGGTAGGGTAATTGTTCGACGCGTGAGCTAAGGCGAAGGAAAAAAAAAAGATTGTTAATTCCCTGGGCCGTGATTGTTCATGCTTAGAGCAGTATAGATATTGCTTTCAGAACAACCAAGTCAGAACACTAACGCCCGATTGTATAAACCATTTAATCTTAGATCAGAGGTTAAATTGATCCTTGTTTCAGCTGAACTTGGAATTTTGTGTTGTATAAAATCTAATCTGAGATTAATTTGTCTCAAACTAAAGTCAACTTTGACTGAAGAAATTTCTCCGATTTAGTTAGATGATCCAAGTTCAGTTATTTCTTTTCTGTTTGAACTATACGCGTGATAGATTGTGCAAATAAAATATTCATTATTATTAATATTAATAGATATGTTAGGTACATTTATATATATTCTTTCAATTTCTTGCCTTAATACACAAACATTCTTATATTTTATAAGCCTCTATCGTGTTCAGCAATATCAAATAACATAACCTATAATTATATTATGTTTATAACAACCATTAATTATTAATGGATATGATAATACATTCATAAATGTTCAATTAACTGTATTACTAAACGAAAATTATTGTTTTATAAAGCTTTATTATGTTTAGCAGTATCAAACACCATAATATGATAACAACTTGGAGAACAGTCAACCTTCTTCTTATTGTCCGCCATTATTTACATTGCAAAAAAAACAGTGTCTCAACAGAATTTAATACGGAAAGTCGTGCAAAAGTAGTTGTAAAGTCGCTAGATTTCTCATTATCAACAAAGAAAGATTAAATTTTGTCACTATGGGTGCTAAAAGGTCACTAAATCCCTATTTAAGCAATATAAAAGTTAAAAGAAATTGTTGTTGAAAAAGAGTTAAAATCGCTAGATTGGCAACACTGAACAAACCTGTATAACATGGTCCGCGCATCACGTATTTCACCTGTTTATGCGATGTTACCAAATCCTTTTCACGTGAACTTAGATTGCAATTGAACCAAGGTAATTTGATCGCAGAAAAGTTTTATACAATAGAAGAAGTGTCTGAACTCGGTTTACTTTTCGATCTTCGATCAAAGTTGATCTTTAGTCAGGGAGTTTTATACAATTCCACGGTCAAGAAAGGGCTGTAGCATACATACATACATACATATACACATACATACGAGGCGCGTCCATAAAGTAACTTTCCCACTCGTTCCACAGCTAGCAAACCATATGTTGCGCGAAGCGACTGCGTGTACGTGATAGAGTAATGCCCTGGCATGACGCATGCGCTAGCGGAACTTCCCGAGTGCTCTCAGTAGCTTTGTTGCATTGATTGAAGATGGACGGTCCTATTCCAGCTCCCGCCGCCTGTGAAGTGCGATCAGTGATAAAGTTTTTGAATGCACAAGACTAGGTGCCGATTGAAATTGGTCGTCAGCTGTGCCAGGTCTATGGGCCTAACGTCATGAGCAAGCAGATGGTGCGTTGCTCCACAAGGTCGTCTGTGATGACGGTTGGCCACCCACTGCGCTCCTCGTCATGCACATTTTGGCGTCCTGCTGAAAATTGTCTAAAGCAGAACGCACCATCTGCTTGCCCATAGACCTGGCACAGCTGACGATCAATTTCAATCGGCGCTATGTCCTGTGCATTCAAAAACTTTTGACGCGGCGGGAGCTGGAATAGGAACGTCCATCTTCAACCAATGCAACGAAGCTACTGAGAGCACTCGGGAAGTTCCGCTAGCGCATTCACCATGTCAGAACATTACTCTATCACGTACAAGCAGTCGCTTCGCGCAACATAGGGTTTGCTAGCTGTGGGACGAGTGGGAAAGTTACTTTATAGACGCGCCTTGTACATTAATTTATTTAACAATAATTATTTATTTATTTATAATGGTAGAGTGTTAGTTGGGAGACCGGAGGGAAAAAGACCTTTAGGGAGGCCGAGACGTAGATGGGAGGATAATATTAAAATGGATTTGAGGAGGTGGGATATGATGATAGAGACTGGATTAATCTTGCACAGGATAGGGACCGATGGCGGGCTTATGTGAGGCGGTAATGAACCTTCGGGTTCCTTAAAAGCCATTGTATAAGTAAGTAAGTTTAAGTAAGTAAGTTAAGGTAGAGTTAAGGCCATAGGGTCTTCTCTTACACTTTTTCCCAAGTGACAAAGTATACAAGCAGTGAAATTTAACAAAAAATTAAAGAACAGAATACTAACGTATTACAAAAATAATAGCATAACAAAATCGACACTAAACAATATGAAAATAATACCATAATAGAAAAAAAGTAAAATACAGATCTAAAGATTGGAATATAATAAAAGCAACTTAGATTGTACAAATAGTTTACAGGGAAAAACGTAAGGAAGAATACAACAATTGGAATGTAATGAAATAATAAAAAAGAAAAAAAAATTTAAATAAAATCCGCAATAAAAAGGGTATTATAATAAATTCATCTGGCGATCAAGAGTAAGGTTTTCTCGAGTGTCTAATTATTCAAACGCTAATAAAATCTGTAATTTCAGACGAATTCTTGTAATACTTAAAATTGAATTGTTTATGTTGAAGCTATGAAAGCAATGTCAAAATTGTACTAAATACTTTTTAAGAAGATGCTTTTGGGAGTAAAATATCATATACATTTTGAATTTACCTTTTAAAATGTCTGAGATGTATTCATTTTAGCTGTATATCTTTTTTTTCTCCAAAATTTTATGTTCCATTTTTTAACTAACCTTGAATTTAGATTGTTTCATCAATGACATTTCTGCAAATATAAAAAGTGAAAATTGTGCGTGCATAAATTAAGGAAAAAAAATTCAAATTTCACCATCCTTTCATCTTAACCTGCCTTCTATATCTCTAATCTTTTCGTCTTAACCTGCCTTCTATATCTCTAATCTTTTCGTCTTAACCTGCCTTCTATATCTCTAATCTTTTCGTCTTAACCTGCCTTCTATATCTCTAATCTTTTCGTCTTAACCTGCCTTCTATATCTCTAATCTTTTCGTCTTAACCTGCCTTCTATATCTATAATCTTTTCATCTTAACCTGCCTTCTATATTTCTAATCTTTTCATCTTAATCTGCCTTCTATATCTCTAATCTTTTCATCTTGACCTGCCTTCTATATTTCTAATCTTTTCGTCTTAACCTATCTCTAATCTTTTCGTCTTAACCTATCTCTAATCTTTTCGTCTTAACCTGCCTTCTATATCTCTAATCTTTTCGTCTTAACCTGCCTTTTATATCTCTAATCTTTTCGTCTTAACCTGCCTTCTATATCTCTAATCTTTTCGTCTTAACCTGCCTTCTATGTCTCTAATCTTTTCGTCTTAACCTGCCTTCTATATCTCTAATCTTTTCGCCTTAACCTGCCTTCTATATTTCTAATTTTTTCGTCTTAACCTGCCTTCTATATCTCTAATCTTTTCGTCTTAACCTGCCTTCTATATTTCTAATTTTTTCGTCTTAACCTGCCTTCTATGTCTCTAATCTTTTCGTCTTAACCTGCCTTCTATATTTCTAATCTTTTCGTCTTAACCTGCCTTCTATATCTCTAATCTTTTCGTCTTAACCTGCCTTCTATATTTCTAATCTTTTCATCTTAATCTGCCTTCTACATCTCTTTGAATTGATGTGGTTATTCCCATGACGATTAGGAGGTTACGAACCGATGAGAAAATGAGAATACGTATTTAGAAATCCAAAGAACTTTTAGAAACGAATTTTCTAGAAGTTCTTCACCTACTGAGCTATGGTTGAGATATTTATAGAGTAACGAAAATGGAAAGTAAGCGTAGAGAATGAAGGACCGTATTTTATCGTTAGGTTCAGAGTCCTCCTGTTCCCTCAGATATCTTCCTTCTCTGTCGCACAAAAAATTCCATCCCCATACCGAATAGCAGGGATAGCAACTCTAGCACTAAAAATAGGGGAGCAATGACCATTGATACTTTTAGGTGCAAATGACTCCCCGAGGCTTTTCGCCTTCACCTGCTCCCACATATCAGCACGGCTTCGAAATCGCTGTCTTGGGGTCAACATGGGTCATTCATGTGATGCTTTCTTGCGTAGTGTTCGCAGTTGTTTACAACGTGACGTCACTCTCTAAAATAACTGAAATGTGTCCCATCCGTTTGTGTTTCTGCTCCGTGGCTGTGGAATATCTGAATCTCCAAACAGTGGGGTGTTGCTTGATGATTTTTCGTTTAATGCTAATTGTCAGTGTACGTAGCTTATTTAAAAATGTTACTATAATGTACTGAAGTAAAATTTTAAAATGTTGATCACATGCTAGTGACCAGACTTCGGATTTTCTGGCCTTTAAAGTCGACCTTTAGGCACCTAAAATACAATTTCAGGCAGCTAAAATACGATTTATTGTGCTTAAAATGTCTTCTATACATTCAAAATCACAATAATTAAAAAAATTCAGTTAATTAGTAAGTATTGTATTGTATTTGATTGCCAACATTTACATCCATGTAATGTGGACCTCACAATTTTTGTATCCGGTGCCACAATTACGTTCATTACAGATATACCTTATATAGACGCTCTTATAATTTTACTTTAGACCCCATTTAAATTGATCATTATTCCCATCTTAAAAAAAAACCTAACAACTTGATTTAAAACATTAAAAAATTCTCACCTTTAAAAATTTAACAACTTGATTTAGATCCTTCTAAATTGCCACTTTTAAGACTTTGTATTTGATTTTCAGTACACTTATATCGAACACATACTATTTCTGATAACACTTGTTACTAAAACATACTACCCCATTGTCCAATAAGTTCAATGAGTAAGTATTAAGCATTACGGTATACAGTGACAGAAACAATAGACAATCATTGTGGTTAGAAACTTTATTTTTGTCATATCTTAAAATATGAATCATTATTAACAGATCCATCTGCCTCATTGTTGTATGGTTACTGTTACATACAGTAAGTGCTAATATTACAATTCATTCATTCAGAATGTTCTGCCCAAGGGTAGGTATTTCACTCCAAACCCATCATTCTAAATATTTCCTATTTCTCGTCTTTCTTTCAGTGTATGTATATGATCCATACATCTTAATGTCGTCTATCATTTGATAATTTTTTCTCTGAACTCTTCTCCCGTTCACCATTCCTTCCAGTGCATCCTTCAGTAGGCAGTTTCTTCCCAGCCAGTGACCTAGACAATTTCTTTTTGTCTTTCTAATCATTTTCAACATTATTTTTTCTTTGTCAAATATTTCTAGCACAGCTTCATTTCTTATTCTCTCTATCCATTTCACACGTTCCATTCTTCTCCCTATCCTCATTTCAAATGCTTCTAGTCGTTTGTCTGCACTTCGCCGTAATTTCCATGTTTCTCCCCTATACAATGCTACACTTCACACAAAGTAATTCACTATTATCTTCCTCGGTTATTTTTCCAGAGGTCTGCAGAATATGCTCCTATTTGTATTAAATTCTTTCTTTGCCATGGCTATCCTTCTTTTCACTTCCCGGCAGCAGCTCATGTTACTGTTTATAGTACACTCCAAATATTTGAAACTGTCCACGTGTACTACTGCTTCATTTCGAAATTTCCATGTTTACCTTCTTTAACTTTCTTCCGATTACCATGGTCTTTGTCATGTTTGCGTTTATCTTCATCCAACTTAAATTAATTAGTTTACATTTCATTTTGATTTTAATAATCCGCTAAGCCAAATACTACTCTTATTTATATCGTTATTTTTTTTAATAATCAGTCTTTATGGCTTAATAAAATGTACAAAAAACAAGTTACATATCACTGTTTTTTATATATTTACTTTTTAATTTACATTTGCAAACGTTTTCACCCTCCAAAGGGGCATTATCAGGCATGAAATAATATACAAATATCTAAAATCAGATGTGTAGAAAGGTGTACAAAAATGTGTATTGTGTTACTACGAGAGTAATCTGTGTGCGTGATACTTGCGTATTGTGTATAACCACATATAATATTCATGTGTATAACCACAATATGACAATGTAAAAAACAGTGATATGTAACTTGTTTTTTTGTACATTTTGTTAAGCCATAAAGATTGATTATTTCAAAATAACGCTAGAAGTAAGAGTAAATTAATTAATTTACCATTTAATTTATAATTAACACATTATTCATTATGTATTACAATACATAACTAAGTTTTTCTCCCAAATTTCTGTTGTGAAACTTTACCTTTTTTTAGAGGGAATCATTTTATATGCCGAAAAAGATATTTTCAATAGGCCTATACCGTAGTAATGATTTCTTATTTAAACCTAGCAACATTTGCCATGCTGATTTCTTCAGGGAGAAGTACATCCTAGTCATTCATCACATTCTTACTGTCTGTCAAGTATTCAACAAAACCAGTCACTTTCCAGGAATTAATTCATTTCTACAACCCATCTGTTACATGGTCTTTGAACCAAATCCACCCCATGATATCCAAGACTTTCTCTTTAATTGCTACACGGAAAATAATAAGAATAGGGTAAACATTGGTAATTTCGTGATAATTTCATGAAAATTAATTTATAATACAAATGTGTAAATATATCCTTATTCCGATTTTTTTCATCTAAAAGACGATAATTTGCTGTACAAATCTGGAGACATAAAAGATTGGATACATTCTTGAACAAGTGCCCAAAACCACTTTTACAACTTAAGCTAAAAGGTTGGTTATTTCATGATAACCTTGGTAATTTCGTGATATTACATTGATAATTTCGTGAGGGGTAGAAGAATTGTGTAAAAATTCATTAAAGTCAAATGAAATTCTCATTTATTGTTACTAGACTTCAAACATAGCAATTCCGTCTAATATTCATAGCTAGAAAACATAGAAATACATATCAACACATAATTAGAATGAAATCAAAGTAAAAATTGAAATTGAAAAGGCGTCTTCTTTGCCCTGAAAGGGTGAACACCTTTATTACGAACTTTACTATAGCCTATATTACTAGGGTAACTCCAAAAGTAATGTATAACATTTGCTTAAAAATTATATTTTTATCCTATACCTTTGCTATTTTCACAGAATGTAGATGCATCCTTTAGGAACAAAATGCCACTTTTCCACATAATCCCCGTCCCTTTCAACTGCCTTAAACCTAGGAACAAGGGGCCTGTAGGCCAGCACTTTAAAGCAAAAGTCTGGACCAACACGTCTGAGCCATCTTTAGCAGCGTGCACAAATGGGAGTCATCTTCTAACCTCGTTCCGCGAAGGGATCCTTCAGTTTACCAAAGAGATGGTAATCGCACGGCCCAGTTCAGGACTGTAAGGCGGATGTTTCAGTGTTGTATATCCGAATTTTCTGATCTGGTCTGTGGTCTTGTGACTGACATATAGCTGTGCGTTGTCGTGCAATAGCAGAACATCCTGCTTCTCCCGATGTCGTCGAACACGACTCAGTCGAGCTTGAAGTTTCTTGAGAGTTGCCACATACACGTCAGAATTAATGGTGGTTCCGTGGGGCATGATGTCCACAAGCAAGAGTCCTTCTGAATCGAAAAACACAGTAGCCATAATTTTTCCTGCTGAAGATGCACTTTTGAATTTCTATTTCTTTGGTGAATTTGCATGATGCCACTCCATTGTCTGCCTTTGTCTCCGGTCCAAAATGGTGGAGCCATGTTTCATCTTCTGCCACAATTCTTGCAAGTAAGTCATCTAGCACTTATCATTGACACTTAGCATGATAACAAATCAAACAGAAGCTACACTGAACCCATTGCGTCCCCTTTTTCTTTTTTGTTATCACATCTTATCTTCAGATTTCTAAAAGTCGTATTGTAATACAATTTTTAAAATAATATAAAATGTAACGCTTAATACTCAACAAAATTTCGCCTCAAACAGCTAAGACTTCTATCAGTAAAGCTAAGCCTATATGGCGACTACAGATGTATCTAAAATTCCAAAAACATTTCCTAAAATTTCATTAAGATATAATAAATCTTTGTACCAAATATCGTATGCTTACCTTTAGTAATAAGCCTGTAATGTAATTACAAACATCCACAAGATTTATACGCCTGAGAAATCGAAGCAAACTTGCTTCTCCAAACATAAAAGCTCAATGAAGAGCTAAATAGTCACACAAAGCGTAGCTGTATGTTTCTGAAACTGGAAAAATATGCAATCCCTTGGAAAAATTTGAATCTCGTAACACCATTGGTTAGTTTACGAAAGAGCAAAGAAAAAGTATCACGAAATAACCACTGCCACGAAATTACCAATGTTTACCCTACTTATTAACAAAATAGAAATAGGCAGTTTTAGGGTCTAAAACTTTAATCGGTCACATGGGCAAAATACGCATTTTAGGCACTGTAAAAATCCTTTCAAACGTTTATATTTTATGTAAAATATGAAGACATTTAACTAGTTTTAGTTTTTTCCTGTACAAAAATAGGCATTTTGCCTAAAATCCGGGATCTGTTTATGATATAACTTAGTTGTAATTTTTAGGACTTTATCCTGAGATAGTGGGCCTATAAGTATAAGTTACAAAAATGCAAATAGTGGTAGCCTATATATTCAAAAAATGGCTACATAGCAATTTTCTTTCACTAAATGTTTTCAAGACTTCTTTGATTCCATTTGCTTAAACTTTCAGTGGTTTACTTCAGTTAAAATATTGTAATAAATTAACTGCAATAATTGGAGACCTATTTTGTTAATGTTGTAAACGTAGTCATTTATTTTCAATTGCGTATTTGTTATGGTAACGTACACTAAAATAATATACCCAGAACTTGTTTCATGATAATCGGTCAATTCATTGCTGAGTTGTGTAATATTATTATTTCCTCTGCATATAAAATTTGCCATTCAGTGAAATATTCTAGCAGACGTTGGTTAAATGCACAATATGGGCTGTGATTTCATTTCCGTACCTCCTTGAAAATGAGAGTTCAATAAAATAAGCAAGGAACGGTAGTAACATGGGTGACATAAATAGAGCTTAATTGTTACAAAACGCATAAAACCCATGCGTCATCCTTATGGCACTCGTTTCTTCTAAATAAAGATTTACTTTAATGGCTCTGACGTTTTCGATAAGCGTGTTTAGTGCTCCTTCCCCTTGGAATTGTAGAGGAACTCGCGGCGTTAATGCGAGTGACGTGTGGAAGCGTCAAGGTGAGGCGAGACGGCACAAAGTTTCCATTACAACATAAATTACTGCAACACGCGAAGTTCAAGAACACAGCGGCTATCATGTGAACTTGTAACACTTGCCAACCCGACTTTATTGCTTTTTAATATTCTGAGTAATTCATTTAGATAGGACGGAATGTTTTCCAAGTGCGACATCGGTTCAAGGTCACATGTTTCTGAAGGTCTGTACCCAGCAGGATGCAACGATCGAGTAGTAACTTTGGATATCTTTAGCACTGTCTTTCAGTTGATACAGGGTCTATCATTCTTATTCCTAGTTATCTAATGTAAACGAATAACACAACATTTTGTACAACATAATTACACTTACACACTATGTTTAAAACCATTTCTTAGAACATTACAACCAGTTTTTATTTTAATCCCTAAATAACAAAAATATTAATAAATACATTACTTACTTACTTACTTACTTACTTACTGGCTTTTAAGGAACCCGGATGTTCATTGCCGCCCTCACATAAGTCCGCCATTGGTCCCTATCCAGAGCAAGATTAATCCAGTCTCTACCATCATATCACACCTCCCTCACATCCATTTTAATATTATCTTCCTATCTACGTCTCGGACACCCCAAAGGTCTTTTTCCTCCGGCCTCCCAACTAACACTCTATATGCAGTTCTGGATTCGCCCATACGTGCTACATGCCCTGCCCATCTCAAACATCTGGATTTTATGTTCCTAATTATGTCAGGTGAAGAATACAATGCGTGCAGTTCTGTGTTGTGTAACTTTCTCCATTCTCCTGTAACTTCATCCCTCTTAGCCCTAAATATTTTCCTAAGCACCTTATTCTCAAACACCCTTAACCTATGTTCCTCTCTCAAAGTGAGAGTCCAAGTTTCACAACCATAAAGAACAACCGGTAATATAACT
>JAJSOF020000025.1:22999917-23034917 GCA_025594305.2 Periplaneta americana | reverse complement strand
TCATGTTCTGAATCAGTGGTTCTTAACCTATAGTTTGCCGTGGTTTTCATGATTGCCTTAGCTTCCTGGGAAAGAAATGATTTAAGTACCAAATCTAAAATAATTAATTATACACCTTTTCAGAATCGCATTCTTACAAAAGATAATGAACACACTATGACTACAGATTGAAGAGTAGGCCTACCGGTGACGATTGTTTCAGTAGGCCTATATAATAGTAATATACGTTACAAGAGCGGTATGTTGACGTTTTCATGTTCGAGGAAAAGATTGAAAAAGCGAAACGTAGTTGAGCTTTTTTAATTTCCGAGAACATGAAAACAAACATACCGCTCGTGTATCGTACATTATTTTGTGCGAAGATCGTTTATTACATACCTGAAAGAGGAATTTCTAATTAGTTGCAATGAAATCTCCATGTTGGTTTCTGTTTAATGACGCCAACTTCGGAACACCAAAATAACTTTCTTCAACTTTGTTGCTGTAAAATGTTTTCTGTGTTTACTATACTCCAGCAGGCCGTGATATACGTCTGTCTTTTTTTCCCCAGTCTATAAATGCGAACTTAAAACAAACGGTAGGTTATGTAATGATTTATTTTTCATTTTAATATTTTAACAATATTATTTATATAACATATTGCAGTAATAACATCGGCATCTGGAATCTCGTTGATTTTTTCACGGCTTCCTTAATGTTACTTGTATCAGGAATGCAATAAGTTTCGTGGAGTAGTAGACTTTACTTAATTTTTGCAAATATTTAAAAACAATAATTAACATTGTAATTTAGGTGATATTGCAGTGGTAAGTTTCAATTTATAATTATTACTATGTTAAACGTCTCTAAAAATAATATGTTAAAAGCCTAAAGCAGTAAAATGAATGTCGCGCTTAAGCGGTAAGAAGAGGAAATTGTTATGTGTGTTACGTTGGGAATACTGAATGTGGTATTTCACACTTACCGCGTATTGGTTCTGGCGGAAAACAAGCAAATACGCACGATCTCGCACAAAGTATTTTTATTATTTACTATAAGGTATTATTTTTGTTTCGGAATCCTGAAGGTTTTAAGAACATCATTGCTTTGATATCGCTCTTTAATTGTCTAGCACGTGCAGAATTAGAATACAGTAGTATCATTCGGTCTCTTTTTTATGAATTATATGGAAAACAGATCTAGAAAGCTTTTTGTAGAGATATCCTTCTCTTTTTCTATCTCTTTTTACTTCATGTTACATTTTCTTTTCTTTATTTCTTTTCTCCTCTTATTGTTCTATTATTTTATTTTATTTTTCATTGCATTATTCACCAATAATTGTATCTTGTCTGTCAATTGAATTTTAACTTTATTGTCTGAAACTGCTACAGTATTTATTGAAGCCTAGCTCTGTTGTGGCACACATTTGAAGTAAAAATAAATAAATAAATAAATAAATAAATAAATAAATAAATAAATAAATAAACAAACAAACAAATAAACAAATAAATAAATTATTAAATAAATAAATTGATTAATTAATTAATTAAATAAATAAATTAATTAATAACTAAATAAATAAATAAATAATTAAATAAATAAATTAGTAAATTAATAAATTAGTAAATTAATAAATAAATAAATAAATGTAAATTAATAAATAAGTAAATTAATAAATAAGTAAATTAATAAAGAAATTAATAAATTAATAAGTTCATACATTAATAAATAAATAAATAAATAAATAAATTAATTAATTAATTAATTTAATTACTTAAGTAATTAAATAATAAATAATAATTATAACTTAATAATTAATTAATATATTAATAAATAAATAAATAAGTAATAAGTAAATAAGTAATAAATAAATAAATATAATCGAATCTAATAAAAATATCGAAATATCGGAAAATAAAACGGATTAAAAAATCAAAAACCTATCAAAATATCAGTATTGTACATAAAAAATAAAAAATAAGGAAAATAAAAAATTAAACATAAAAGATTAAGTAACTAAAAAAATAAAAAATAAAAATATCCAAATGTCTGAAAATTAAATAATCAAAGAATAAAAACATAAAATGAAAAAAAAAAGAAAAATGAAATAAATGTTTAAAAAAAATCGAAAAATCGAAGTTATCGAAAACAATGAAGAAACAAAAAATTAAAGGATCAAGATATCAAAGAATAAAAAATCAATCGAGAAATATCATTACATCAAGATATCAAAAGAATAAAAAATAAACTAAAAAATAAACAAATAAAAAGTAGGAGAGAAAAAAGAATGCAAAATAAAGAAATAATAGATTTTCAAAATTTCAAAAATATTAAAAATTTATCACATAATTTCAAAATTTAATCAAACAATTTCAAAATTTATGACAAAAATTTGAAGAATATAAAACATGAAACTGTATAAAAACTGTATAAAAATAATAACGGAAATATCAATAAAATAAAAAATAATGAAAAATTCAATCAAAATATCAAAATATGTAAACAAAAAATAACAGAAATCAAAATATCAAGGTATAAAAAAATCAATCAAAATATAATAAAATCGAAATACAAAAAATATAAAAGCAAAATCAAAATCAGAATAAGAAATTGAAAAGCAAAAGCAAATGAAATAAAATAAAAAACAAGAGCAAATAAAATAAAATGTAAAGCAAAAGCAAATAACATAAAATTCAAGGCAAGCAAATAAAATACAATTAAAACAAAACAAATAAAATAAAACCAAATCAAAAACAAAAAGAAGTAAAATAAAATCAGAACCAAAGCAAATATAATAAAATGAAATAAAACGCAAATAAAATAAAATAAAATAAAATAAAGGAAATAAAGAAATAAGCGAAAAGATGAATTAATGCATAAATGAATAAATACTTGAATGAATAAATGAACAAATAGATAAATAAATATTTTGAATGGGTGTGTTAGGGACTACAGATTGAACTGACTTAAGGTTGTTTTGTTCTTTAACTAATTTTGTTAATGTCTTCAAAACTTTCGGAATTGTACGTAGATATCGCATGAATGAATGAAAATTAATGAGTTGGGAAATTGGAGGATAAACATTTAAAAGGTACGTGAAAACTCGTCCTTGCAAGGTAAATTGGGCCTGACCGAATGTGTCTATGTGGGCTCCAAAGCTGTTGGCCACTTGTCTCACTCTGATTTGCGCCGTTCCATTTGAAGGAAGCTCGAGATTATGCGAATATTAGTTATCTGTGATGAATGTAACATTAGATGATGAAAAAAAACGATGATTAGTACAATCTGAACGATTATTATTAAATTTAACTTTATTAAATACATAATCGACGACGTTTAGCTGAGAGGAAGATAGTCGAAACTCTACAGTCTACTGTATCAATATTCCACATTGCTAAATTTTTTGATTTCCTGTTTATGTGGTTAGTCAACGTTTCATCTGGTACGTCTGACGGTAGTTTAATCTCTGGATATTTCGGCTTTCCCTAGGTATGTGGTATAAAAACCTGCTTGGCATTCTGTCGGAATGCAGCCTGATCACAAGATCATACACACTTTTATTCCTAGTACATATGGTGGCGATGGCGCCTTGTATATTTACCTTGTCACAGGATAGCCAACATTTCTTTGATGTTCAAGTAACAAATGTCATGCCAGTGATCCCAGAAGTCAAATTTCTCGGGCTGTTTCTAATCGACTGAGCTGGAATGTTGCGTCTGTGTTCCAGATCCGTTCAAAAATGTTGATATCACAGTCATTCATAAAATTTCAAGACGAGTTCTTGTCCTGAAGGTTTTTCAGAACGCTCTTAACTATACTGTACGCCAATTATAGTCGCGACGCTGTTATTCCCGGCGTGACTCCTCCTCTTTGCTTACGTCTTAGGAAGTGAAGGCTCTATAAAGTCTAGGTAGATAGTATCATACAGCTTACAGTAGTAAAATTTTGGAAATATTCAACATTTCTTTCCTCCATTACTGTATCTTGTACAATAATGAAAATTAGTATGTGTAACACACTGTCCTTCTGCTATATGAAAAAAAAAAAAAAAAAAATATATATATATATATATTTACGATTTAAAAAAAATTATTTACATTTTTGTTTTCAAAATTCAATTCACTGTGCAGTGATGAAGCGTTTCCCACATAACTAAAAAAACTATTCAACATTCTGTGAAGAAATATATTGTGTGCATTTATGCATGTCATATCTATAAGATCACTTCTCTACCTTTGATAGATTGTCTGATAAAAAATAAATTCATATAAAAATGGTTAAATATCAGTACTTTCTTCTAACGCAAAAGAATATTTATTGGGGAATGTAGTTGAAAGAGCATGATATTGTAAACACGAATTTCAGCAATAAAATAAAAGAAAGAGAAAATGAAAAAGTTAACAAGTTTATGAATTATGAGGGAAACGCTTTATCACTGCACAGTAAACTGCCACCATTTTGAATTTTGAAAAAGAAAAAATATATATGTATATAGGCCTATATATGTTTTTTTAATCGTAAAAATATTTTTTTTCATATAGCAGAAGGACAGTGTTTTACACATACCAATTTTAATTATTGTGCAAGATACAGTAATGGAGAGAAA
Source organism: Periplaneta americana (assembly GCA_025594305.2). NCBI lineage: Eukaryota > Metazoa > Arthropoda > Insecta > Blattodea > Blattidae > Periplaneta > Periplaneta americana. Next base: position 23,030,332 of record JAJSOF020000025.1, on the reverse strand, counting down.
AAATGTTGAATATTTCAAAAAAATTTACTGCTATAAGCTATACCTAATCCCTTAAGTTAGTCTACTGATATTTTTACTTTTAATGTGTATCATTCCCGAATGAACTGATTTTATTATTTATTTACTTATTCATTCGTTCATTTATTCATTCATTCATTGATTAATTAGTTGATTGATTGATTGATTCATTCATTCATTGATCCACTCATTCATTGATTAATTAATTCATTTATTGATTGATTAATTCATTCATTGATCCACTCATTCATTGATTAATTCATTCATTTATTGATTGATTAATTGCTTGATTGATTCATTCATTGATCCACTCATTCGTTGATTAATTCATTCATTTATTGATTGATTAATTCATTCATTTATTGATTGATTAATTTATTGATTGATTCATTCATTGATCCACTCATTCATTGATTAATTCATTCATTTATTGATTGATTAATTGATTGATTCATTCATTGATCCACTCATTCATTGATTAATTCATTCATTTATTGATTGATTAATTGATTGACTCATTCATTCATTGATCCACTCATTCATTGATTAATTCATTGATTTATTGATTGATTCATTCATTCATTGATCCACTCATTCATTGATTAATTCATTTATTTATTGATTGATTAATTGATTGATTCATTCATTCATTGATCCACTAATTCATTGATTAATTCATTAATTTTTAAATTGATTGATTAATTGATTGATTGATTCATTCATTGATACACTCATTCATTGATTAATTCATTCATTTATTGATTAATTGATTGATTGATTCATTCATTCTTTGATTAATTAATTAATGCAGTCATTTATTTATGAATTTATTTATTCTGGCGGAGTTAAGGCCATAGGACCTTCTCTTACACTCCACCAGGTCACAAAATACACAAATAGTGAAATTTAACAAAAAGTGAAAAGAATAAAATACTAATTATACTAAATATTGAATGTAAATAAACCCCGTCCAAAGGTTTAGAGAAATCGCTGTCTACACATAGACTTACAGCATGCGAAAACCACTTTCTCTGTATCACAAATGTTAACAATGTGTATTTCCTCTAAAATCACAAAATATGTTTGCAGCGTGGCAGTGCTTTGTTTATACGTCGTATAATGGCAATGCAATAAAAAATGACTGTCGAACGGATTAAATGTACCTCAGTGCATGTAAACTGAGTAGTCAATTACGTTATAGCCACTTTGGCAGGGTTCCAGGGTCTGCCTTTGTCATCTTTGTGATTTGCGATCCTTGTGACAAATAAGAGGTCACATGTCAGCAAACTGCGCTGCCTACAGGGAGGACGGGTGACTGACGACGGGGTGGGAAAGCTCTCTCCTTGTACCCCGGTCAACATAATATGACGTTGCCTCGCCAGTAAACAAGTGCTGTATCCTTTCGACCTTGCCATGGCTATGCGATATCAGCCCGCCGGCCAATTGATCGAAACGTTACATCTCATTTTATAGGAAAGATAATTGCTTTCAGAGGGTATCCATTTCTCAGAGGGCTATAAATTTAGTTTGACTGACATTAGGAACTTTATCTTCATTTGTTTGATTAAAGAAGTATGTTGATGGATCAAAATATTTAATTGATTAACTATTTGAATTTAATCGAGTTTTGATCGAGTTGAAAAATTGTTTTAGTATACTGTAAAACACAATTATTGTTAAATTTAACTTGTGTTCAGTGATAAGCATAAGTATTAAAGTCTTTACTCTTTCGAATTCTGCACACTTCAACACCAAATTACCTTTCATCTCGTTTCTCTTATCTATACTCTAACCACGACGTAAATACCAGATCACTTATCTGTGGCACGTTAAGTATACCTCTTCATAGAACATCTCGTTATTCATCATCTTTTACAGTGTCCACCTCGCGACAATGGAATTCCCTGTCACAAAGTATTAGGGGCTGCAAGACAATAAACACTTTAAAAAACAGCTTAAAAGATAACCTTCTTAGCATTCCACTCCAATCATACTGACTTAAACTATCACTGTCTACATTGTTACTCCTTCCTTTAGACATGCATCCTGATAGTGCTGTATTTTCAAAATTGTCTCGTAAAAATCTCTTTCTATTATGTAACATTATTTGAAATATATTAACATTCTATGTATTTTAGCTTAATTCTGCTACATAGTTTGTATTTCATTGTTTAGTTAATAGTTCATAGTATTTTGTTGTTTAATTCGTAAATAACTCTTGTATACATGTAGCTTTTATCAAAATCAAATTGTTGAATTCTTTGTACGTTCATACATATGTATGTATACTTTTTGCTGTTTGAGTGGAAGAGAAGGCCTTACGGCCTTAATTCTTCCAGCTAAAATAAATTATTATTATTATTATTATTATTATTATTATTATTAAATGTTGTATATCTGTATGTATTGTATTGTTAGATTACCAAAGAACTATTTTAATTACTTACTAACATATTTATTATGAGGCTTATAATTTATTGTGCAATTTCTCCGGGAATTTTTGAGACAAACATAAATAACAGAAAGTATGAAGACTCACCTAGTTAATACTGCTTCATCCATGATTTTAAACATGTGAGTGCATTCACGTGTTCCGAATTAAGTTCCACTCTACTTTTAGTAACAATGTTTCCTGCATCACTAAACACGAAAAAACTTTTTTTTCTGTCAAGCACTTCTCCACGATTATTCAATTTAAATCCAAACGTTTCACCGAGTTTACCTCTCAAATTCTCATGTGACATAATGAAGTTTACACTTTTCACAAACCACAGAAAAAAAATGATTTTTTTTTCTTTATCAAACTAAACACACAACCTTCATATACAAACTCAGTACAGAAACTGCAACTGCAAAAGTACAGCAGTCGAAACTGGCCCCTATTGTAACCGAATTACCAGATTTTAGAAAGAGAATAAGGTAGTTACGCTCTCACTTACACACAGTGTAGATATGGCTATTTTATAAGGGATGAGGGGGACGAATCCCAGAAAAGTACATATGTATTTCATATGCTAAGAAGATGAGCTGACAGTAAGGTGGAAATTTTCTTGGAAAACCATAAAACTTAATAAGGGTTTCGCATTGTGTTTCAACTTTCAATAGAGGTAGACTAGGTCACTGTCCTCATATCTCCATCTCTTTCTGAAGTATTTGTGCAAAGATTTTCCCTACGCTACCTGGTTTACAGTTAGAAAATAACAGTACTATTAATAATAATTTAATAAACGTAAAATTTACTCTGTCACACGTTAAAAGTGTTAAAAAATTGTTTAAAAAGGTATTTACCTTCGACAGACGGCCCGTTTCGACGCTATTTGTCGTCGTCTTCAGTGTCTCTTGAACCACTGCTGATTTTGGCTCTGCGATGTGCAGTTGTCGATGGTAGGGGTGGGGGTGTGTTGTTCCTATGGTGGGGGTTGGCTGTCTGTATGTTATGACATATTATGATGTCAAACAATGTGTGCGTATTGAACTGTAGTTCCGTATTAAGTATGTAATGTGGGTGTGCTATTGTATTCTTATATATTTCGTATTGTTCTAGGATATTTAACTGTAAACTTTTTGGTGTGATGTGTAAAATTTCCATATCTGTTTCTATATTATTGTAGTCATGATTATTGTCGATAATGTGATCTGCATAATTTGATGTAATGTAAGGTTTGGTTATAGCTTTAATATGTTCGTTGTATCTTGTATGAAAGGATCTTCCTGTCTGACCTATGTAAAAATGTGGGCAACTATTGCATTTTAATTTATAAACTCCAGTTGAATTATATATACTTGAATCTTTAGTGTGGTTATTTAAGTATTTCTGTGTTGTATTATTTGTTTTGTATGCAATTTTGTACTTTAGTTTTCTGAATGAAGTTGCGATTTTGTGGGTATTCGTATTGTGATATGTTAATGTTATGTATTTATTCTCGCGTGCTGTTTGTGTTGGTTTGGTCTGTTTTTGTTTTGCCTTTTTTATTAGTGTGTCTATTATGTTAGGGTTTAACACTTTTAACGTGTGACAGAGTAAATTTTACGTTTTTTAACAAAGTGTCAACGAGAACTTTAATCAATGAATAATTTAATAATAATAATTTATTTAATCTGACAGGATTAAGGCCATAAGGCCTTCTCTTCCATCCTACCAGATAGCACATATAAATACAAAAAGAATACAAACACTGATGAAAATGATACAAATTAAGTTAAAGCTCTATAGAGGGTCAACAGAGTCAAAAGTACATTATAGTGCTCTCATCGAGCTAATACAACGAAAAGAAAGAAAACAGAGATAGCAATGATGATATTGATAACTGACAATAATAATAATAATAATAATAATAATAATAATAATAATAATAAAAATAGTAATAATAATAAATACATTACATATTAATTTTCAATTTTACAACAGCATAGTTACAATATTTACTATATGTCATGGGTTAAGGTGAAGTTGCGCAACCTGACATGTGTTCAACAAGCAATTCCACGAACTATGCTTTTAAGTAAGCAATTTCCGAGAGAGGAATATTGTCGGAATTTTTGGTATGAGTTTTTATTAACAAAATAATAATTAAAATCAACTACAACTGATTAATTTTAATCGACTCGATTATTCGATTAAATATTTTTGATCGATTAATCTTACAACAGAAATTGATCGATTAATCGATTAAATCCCACAATACTAATTAAAAGAGAAGTCGATATATTTCAAGATTGTGATATTAGTCAGATTTCCGGGACAAATTCTCCGTCAGTGAAGACTGACGTAATAGGTTAAATGTAGTAACGTGAGCTGCTGCCAGGAACGTCAGGAATTTATTATGTGTTCAGGTTGTTGGACATTTGGAAAATTGGACTCGAGGGAGACAGGATTCTGAAAAATGTCCATTGGGGAAAATGACTATGCGGGGTATTGGTTTTGGGAAAGAAAATTCGAGAAAATGGTCGGATGAGCTTCATTATCCATTCGTCGGAAAGTGTAGTTTCAAACAACGCAGCCATATTGTAAGTCAGAGATGGGCATCGTGTCTCACTTGAGAATTTGTGCCTCACTGACCTTCACAGAGCTTATCGCTCTGAGTGACATCATCTTCACAGTCCCCGTTCCTCCCTCACGTAGCTCCTAGGCGTGGGCAGGTTCTATATCAGTTTCATAAGCAATATCATTGTTCGCATAATGGCATTATCAAAGCAGTGTGTACGCGTTTGAAAACTATTCTTTCATGAGAAATGGGAGGAAGAGATTTTTTGCTGTTTAGAAGGGGAGAACATACGATGTATGTTATTCTCGAAAATCCTATTAGGCATTAATAAATTTAATATACAACGACATTACTCCTTATGTCATAAAGAACATGCTGAATTAGAAGGTAAGACAAATTAAATGTTATTTCTCGTACTATTCCGAAGAAAATTTATGATCTTAACATTTGCATAGTATACTAAATACATTACACCTTAAACACGCTGCATTAAAAGGTAACCTACGAGGAATTAAATGTCGTTTGTACGTATTATTTCCAAAAGAAATTTATAAAAAAATCAAATGTGCGTAGAAAAGGAAATATGATTTTCTGAAATTATTTTAGGTCGAGAACGTGCAAATCTATTAAGTAATCTTGAGAAACGCCAGAATATTCAAGAAAATAAACATAGACAACGTGATGGAATATTATTGGCTAGTTACGCAATTTCTCGCCTGTGATTTAAATCAATTCAGCGACGGAGAAACAGTAAAGAGGTTTATGATTAAAGCTGCCGAATTAATTTGCCAAATTGAATAAAAGTTTTCGAGTGTCTCACGTTAACCAAGCGCTTTCCTAATAATTCGCCACTGACCGCCTTAGCGATTACGATAAGGTGACGCAGGTCACAGCAGTTTATATTTCCCATCCTACTCTGCAGTTTCCTCTCCTAGTAAACAAACTATTTCAAATCGAGTGCCTCACGTAACCGAAAATTGTGCCCATGTATGTTGTATATAAGTGATCTATGCCTACTACTGTATTGCTCAAGTCGAAATCAACTGTAGGGACGATGACCTGCAATTCAGTAACTGAATGCTTTCGTAACAACAACCACCGGATTCTGAAAGCAGTGCCCATGAGTCCCGTGGGTATGATATGTACTATATTTAAATTGACTTTTGCACTTTGTCACATGAAAACAGACTTGAATTGGACAGCTCATCATATCTGAATTCCCTTTAATTGACGACGCTCTCGGCGATGGCTATCTGTGTGACCTTGATCTCTACTCATGTCAAGACATTCCCTGCAGCAGATGTTGCTGTAATCCACGCGCATGCGTCAGAGTCTTGCTCATGACCGCTAAACATGGAAAACGCCGACTTTGGGGAGGCAGGGCACTTTCTGCCCTTTCGACTTATAAAGCCGGGGGCATCGCCCCCCAATAAAATTAATAGAGAGGCCTATCTCCCCCAAATAATTCGAAGAGAGAAATCTCATGTTAAAAATAATTAATTTGTATGAAAGATGAACTAGAACAAACCAGAAATGGTAATTTCAAATCCACAAAGGTTCAGCTGTCGCAATGAAGATGTTAGCAACGCAACTCAATACCTCTGTCCTTTCTTTCTTCCGGCCTTACTCCATTATTGACAGTGAATTAAGACAAAATTATCAACTTTTCTCCTACATAACAGATTTTCATCAAACTTGATACAGTAGTTACAGGTAACATATTTGTTTTGTATACAAACTCTGATTACCCTATTATAGGGAGTGTATTTAGACAAAATTAATAACCTTTTTTCCCTGTGAAATTTTGTACAGTAGTTACAGGTAGCATATTTATTCTGTATACAAACTCTTATTATGTTTGTATAAGAGAAACTATTCCATTACTGGGTGCATTTAGATCAAAGTTAGTAGCTTGGCTTCTATGTAATTATATTTCATAATAAAAATATATTTCATTTTGAAAATATTCCGTACACATTCAAGAACTAGGGGAAAAATTAAGTGAAACATGCTGTGCTAATAAAGGCTTAATTTGTTGAATCCATTCTCACAATGTAGTTCGCACACTTTCTCTCTGTCCTAACATGCGGTATAATCTTTTGGGACAATTAGTAATGCAATTCAAATAAACTACAAAAGAGATCTATGAGCCATATTAGGGTCATAGCTGAAATATCTAATTTTTTTTTTTTCTTTGTTTCATTCTTTCTTTCCTTCTTATCTCTTTTTATTTTTCCTTTTTTCTTCTTTCTTTCCTTTTCGTTCGTTCTTTCTTTCTTTCTTTATTTCTTTCTTTCTTTCTTTCACTCGCTCTACTTTCTTTCTTTTCCTTTTTCTTTCTTTCCTCATTTCCGTCTTTCTTTGTTTCCTTCTTTCCTTTTCCTTCTTTCTTTATTTCTTTCTCTCGCTCTCCTTTCTTTCTTTTTCCTTTTTCTTTCTTTCCCCATTTCCTTCTTTCTTTCCTCGTTTCCTTCTTTCTTTCTTTCTTTCCTCGTTTCCTTCTTTCTTTCTTTCTTTCCTCGTTTCCTTCTTTCTTTCTTTCTTTCTTTCTTTCCTTTTTTTTTTTCCTTTTTCCTTTTTCCTTTCTTTCTTTCTTTCCTTTTTTATTTTTTCCTTTTTCCTTCTTCCTTTCTTTCTTTTCTTTCTTTCTTTCTCTTTCTCTCGCTCTCCTTTCTTTCTTTTCCTTTTTCCTTCTTTCCTCATTTCTATCTTTCTTTCTTTCCTTCTTCCCTCTTTTTAATTTTTTCTTTTTATTCCTTCTTTCTTTCCTTCTTTCTTTATTTCTTTCTCTCGCTCTCCTTTCTTTTTCCTTTTTCTTTCTTTTCTCATTTCCATCTTTTTTTCTTTCTTTCTTCCTTCCTTTCTTTCTTTCCTTCTTTCCTTTTTTATTTTTTCCTTTTTTATTCTTTCCTTTTCTTTCTTTCTTTCTTGCTTTCTCTTTCTCTCTATCCTTTCTTTCTTTTCCTGTTTCTTTTTTTCCTCATTTCCTTCTTTCTTTCTTTCCTTCTTCCCTCTTTTTCATTTTTTTCCTTTTTTCCTTCTTTCTTTCCTTCTTTCCTGTTCCTTCTTTCTTTATTTCTTTCTCTCGCTCTCCTTTCTTTCTTTTTCCTTTTTCTATCTTTTTCCCTTTTCTATCTTCCCTCATTTTCTTCTTTCTTTCTTTCTTTCTTTTCTTTCCTACTTTCCTTTTTATTTTTTTCTTTTTCCTTCTCTCTTTCTTTCTTTCCTTTCATTTCCTTTTCTTTCTTTTTTTCTTTCTCTTTCTCTCGCTCTCCTTTCTTTCTTTTCCTTTTTCTATCTTTCCTCATTTTCTTCTTTCTTTCTTTCCTTCTTCCCTCTTTTTTATTTTTTTCCTTTTTCCTTCTTTCTTTCCTTTTTTCCTTTTCCTTCTTTCTTTATTTCTTTCTCTCGATCTCCTTTCTTTCTTTTTTCTTTTTCTTTCTTTCCTCATTTCCTTCTTGCTTTCTTTCTTTCTTTCTTTCTTCCCTCTTTTTTATTTTTTCTTTTTTCCTTCTTTCTTTCTTTCTTTCCTTTTCCTTCTTTCTTTCTTCCCCCCTTTTTTATTTTTTCCATTTTTCCTTCTTTCATCCTTTCTGTCTTTCCAACTTTTTTTTTCATTTACATGAAATATCCTACTTTTACCTTGTATGTATATTAAGTGTAACCTTGAAGTTTACCAAAATATGACTTCAGTAGCTTCCCTACTAATTCAAACACTAGCACAATACAAGAATAGAGACAATATTTTTATTGAACCTTTTAACATAACTTTATATAAAATAGTTTTATTCTTGCTGGTCTTCATATGTATAATATCCTATCAAATTATCTTAAAGAAATATCTGCTTGCAGATATAAAAATTTATGAAAGTTCTTCACAAGGTTTTAATTTAAAACTGCTTTTACAGTATGAATGAATTTATTGAAATTCTCCATGACTGACTAGAAAAGGCGGGGCTTACTTTAAAAAATCTATTTCCTCTTTTTAAGGTCCCGACTTCCCGGACAGACTTCATAGCCGAAGACGTCCCCAGCCTGTATTTACAAAACGACTGTACAATTTGGTGTTCCGGTAAGTTACTTATCATCATTACTGTGATTTATTTATTTAATAATTATTTGTAACTTATGTTGTAAATGTTGTATGTTGTAATTAATTTTTTGTTCTACCATACTATAATACGCTCATTACATATTACGTAACTGTATCTTAATAACATAAAGTACTGCTATGTCATTGCAACTATCGATTTCCAACTAACCATATATGAGATATTGAATAATATCGTACGCGCAACATTCCGCAAGCCTTGAGAGCATCAATCCAAAATGACAGGCACTGATAGCCATTCCCCAGATAAATTTCACAAACTGCACAATTAACAACTTGTATTTAAAATAAAATAATTTCTGTCCATGTTAAATTTAGTATTCTAGTAAACTTAGTTCATTTCCTGTGTTTTAATGTGTGCTGCCTTGAGGTTAAAATTTCCATACCAAGTCGTGCAAAAAATCAATAAATACGGCGTACAGCCTGCCATCTGTTGCAGTACTCGGGAACACACTGAAAAGACACTCGTACTCGTGCCATCTATTGCAGTGAATTGAGAACACGCTGAAAATACATGTATGTTCACCATTTCATTATCACTATAGTAACAAAGTAAGATATTTGTAAAATCTCAAAACTTAGAAATTTAATTATGATCGAAGAAAAACAGTCATATTCGTCTTGCCTATAATGATAATTAAGACGCTCTTATACATACAAAATTATGATACTCGCCCTTGCTCGTTTCATGAATATACTCGTGTCTTAATTACTATCGTTATAGGCTCGTTGCATAATATATTATTGTACGAGTAATAATGTTGCAGATTTGACGTGTCCCGTATCATTCATGTGAATGTAAAATATGTAAATAAAATCTGTCCTGTAATTTAGGATAAATCGCTGTATGTGAACGGACGAACCGATAGAATACAGAAATAAAGACGCCATGTCCAAAACTAAATCTTTTGGTATCAAAAATGCTGAAAGTCCACATTTCCGTGAAATTTTGGATATCTTCTTTTACAGCTTTACAATAATTTTATTTCTCAGTGGAAGTAAGAAATAGACTGCGTGTTGAGCTAGACGAGCTCTCGATTGCGTATGGCATGGTTACAGATAGGCGTGGGAGAGGCTTGGGTTGCTACAATTATTCTTGGTTCTTACTTGCAATGTGCACAAAAAGTGCCATAGCGTTGCTGAGCTATAAATAACAGCGGTCGTTTGGTGGAAACCTTCCATAGGTGGATGTGATGTGCAGGAAGAAATATTGGCTCTATAATTAGACTATTACTTAAGAAATAATTTTTCTTTCTTTCTCTCTCCTTTCCTTCTTTCTTTTTCTTCCTTTCTATCTTTCTTTCTTTGTTACTTTGTTTGTTTGTTTGTTTCTTTCTTTCTTTTTTCTTCCCTTCTATTTTTCCTACTTTCTTTCTTCCTCTCTCTCCTTATTTCTTTATTTCCTTCTTTCGTTCTTTCTTTCATTCTTTCCTTCTATCTTTTCTTCTTTCTTTCTTTCTTTCTTTCTTTCTTCCTTCCCTTCTATCTTTCCTAATTTCTTTCTTCCTCTCTCCTTATTTCTTTATTTCCTTTTTTTTTCTTTCCTTTCTCTTTCCTTTCTTTTTCTTTCTTTCCTTCTTCCCTTTTCTTATTTTCCTCCTTTCTTTATTTCTTTCTTTCTTTCTTTCTTTCATTCTTTCCTTCTCTCCTTATTTCCCTCTTTCTTTCCTTCTTTGTTTTTCCTTCTTTCATTCCTTCTTTCTCTCTTTCTTTCTTTCTTTCTTCCCTTCTATCTTTCCTACTTTCTTTCTTCCCCTGTCTCCTTATTTCTTTCTTTCTTTCTTTGTCTTTCCTTCTCTCCTCCTTTTTTCTTTCTTTCTTTCTTTCTTTCTTCCCTTCTATCTTTCTTTCTTTCTTTCTTTCTTTCCTTCTATCTTTTTTTTTCTTTCTTCCTTCTATCTTTCTTTCTTTCTTTCTTTCTTTCTTCCCTTCTATCCTTCCTGCTTTCTTTCCTTCTTTGTTTTTCCTTCTTTCTCCCTTTCTTTCTTTCTTTTTTTTTCTTTCTTTCTTCCCTTCTATCTTTCCTACTTTCTTCCTCTCTCTCCTTATTTATTTATTTCCTTCTTTCTTTCTTTCTTTCTTTCTTTCTTTCTTTCTTTCTTTCATTCTTTCTTCCCTTCTATCTTTCCTACTTTCTTTCTTCCTCTCTCTCATTTCTTTCCTTCCTTTTTTCTTTCTTTTCTTTTTCCTTCTATCATTCTTTCTTTCCCTTTTTCTTTTTTCTCTCTCTCTCTCTCCTTTCTTTCTTTTTGCTTCTTTTTTCTTTCCTTCTTTCTTTCTTTCTTTCCACTTTTCTTTCTTTAATTCTTTCTTTCCATCTTTCCTACTAATTCAAACACCTCCACAGTACAAGAATAAATATAATGTCTTCTTTGAACCTTTCAACACAACTTTATATAAAAATAGTTTCATTCTTGCTGGTCTGCATATGTATAATATCCTACCAAATTATCTTAAAGAAATATCTGCGTGCCGGTATAAAAAATTAAGGAAGCTCTTTACAAGGTTTTAATTTAAAACTGCTTTTATGGTATGAATGAATTTATTGAAATTCTAAGATATGAAATATATTTATTTAAAATTTTGAATCATGTGACTTATCATTCTTATTGCAAATAAATTAACATTTGCTACAACATTTTACTCAAAGAAAAGTATAAACGTTTTCGCCTGTACAGCATCATCAGATACATAATTGTTTAACGATATCTAACATAAGTATTCATTTGTAATTAAATATTGATTTGTATATTGTATAGCAATAAAAGGTGAAGTCACGAGTTATATGTAGTAATAGTTTAATATATTTATAGGAAATATGTTGACTTTGATTAATTTGCATTTGATTTGCTAATTTGCTAAAATTGTACTGACTTAGTAGCCTATATGTATCTATGCCATCAAAGATAAAACGAAAGATTACCGTGACATGTGGTTAGAACATCAATATATAATTTGATCTGGTAATGAAAATTACGGCTGAACGGATTTTAATAAATGATCCCTCATTTTTCTTGGAACCAAAAGTTTTTCAGAAAATATAGTAGTTTTCAGTGAAATGTCAATTTTCCTAAATCATTTTCCTATTTTCCAAAATCCATCTTTCGTCAGTTTTGAGAACTAATTAATTGCATTTCAGAATAAAACAAAACACACACTACAATAAACAATAGACTATTACACGAAGGCCATGACCTACAGGATTGCTGACATAGAGTTCAGATGTGTCAGATTCTTTCACATCATAATGCCAATACGTCGATCTTCATTTGTGTAATTTTTTGATAACGTATAAAAATAATTTACAAGTCTGATTCTCTGGTCTGTAGTTTTCCGAGTACAGCTGTGTATTCGATATTAACAACTACAAAACTTAAGAATGTTTGGTGACTTATTACCATTAAAAATGAAATATTATTATAGTTAATGCAACACATAATGGTATACTGATGATATGAAAGTGAAATCTTTTGGGGCCTTAAGTAAGTAGACGCATAGAAAGAAGATTTTATATTAGATCTTCATTTCTATAATATACTGAGTAACGGCTATATTATTACTTAAAACTATAAAACTTACGTAACAGCGTGGTCGATCGACGGATGTTGCGTCAACATTTGTTGAGACTATAAATTAGGAATGCCTATAACATCGACATCAAAGTGAAGTTTCGATTTTATGCACGAGAACGTATAATCTCTTAAACTTCTTTCCATCTGACAGATAATTATTTGAAGAGAAGTAATATAATGATAACGAGATACTAAGGTTATTGTTATGAACTTAACACTACTTGTATTAAACTTGTAGGATATGTGGAAATCAAACCACAGTATAGAACATATCTCTATACTGTGATCAAACAGTTGTTTTCTTCCTGCTCACAAGGAAGTGATGCCGTTGTTTAAAACTTCTGTCATACGTAATTTTAACGTATAATGTGTAAACAATTGATCCTCACTACTTTTCCCGCCAAGAGAGCACCTTCTTCTTCTAGCTATACCTCCGTCTTTCAGTTGCTGACTATAGTAGTCGTGACAGCAGGTTGCAACTTACACGCTTGGCCAACTTATTATGAGATATAATTATTTGGAAATGTACGTCAGATTTACGTATCAATAGTATTAATAGAAAATTTTTTGTTAGTGCAGTTTATTTATTCCCTTAAGTGTGTTTTATCTAACAAAGTAACACTGGATGAAAACTTAGGTGGTGATCGACACTATTCTGCAGATCATAGATGAAAGTTCAGATGATGATGCTGATGATGACGCTGAAGGCAATGTAGAGATTGAATATGAAACTTGTGACAATGACAAGGATCTAAGATACAGTAGGAGAGATTGAGAATCACGTAGAAAGCAAGCGAATGGAGAAAGAAGGCAAAAAACAAGAAAACAGGAAGAAAAGGAAAGGAGAAGAGAAGAGAAGAGAAGAGAAGAGAAGAGAAGAGAAGAGAAGAGAAGAGAAGAGAAGAGAAGAGAAGAGAAGAGAAGAGAAGTGGGCACGAGGGCACGGGGGCACGGGGGCACGAGGGCACGGGGGCACGGGGGCACGAGGGCAGAGTGGAGAGGGAAGAGGGGAGAGAGGAGAGGAGAGGATATTTTCATAACTCTAACCTACAATCCACAAGAACCTGAAATAGCTATTGCTTCACTCCCACATATAAAACCGACTGATCGTTCTGATATTGTTACTTGCGTTTTCGCATTGGAACTCAAGAACTGAAGATGTATAGGTTAAATAAAAATTATTTAGCATGAAGAAAACCATTCAGACGGGTAGGCCTATGTTTCATTATTATGGAAGCAACTTCCAAAAGTCTGGTATTCTTCAATGGAAATAAATTTGAAAAAAAAAAATTAGTTTGAACTTCTAATGAACTTAGTTAGCAGCATTTGCTGCACAAGCCACTAAAATAAATAGAATATCAGATACAAGACTCCCTAAATTAGCTTTTGAATAGAAAGGGATGAAAGCTAGAGATATTGGAAAACGCATAAAGCGTTGGCGAGATCAACTGTAGAGCCGAAACAGGCAGATGCCTAAGAAGAAGATAAAAGAATGAATTAATTAATGAATAATAAATAAATAAATGGACAAATGTATAAATAAGTAAATTAATAAATAACCGGACAAATGTATGAATAAATAAATAAATGCATAAATGTATAAATTAATTAATTGACAAATGTAAATAAATGAAAATAAATAAATAAATGGAAATAAATAAATAAGTAAATTTACAAATGTATAAATAAATAAATAAATAAATAAATAAGTGGAAAATGTATAAAATAAATTGATAAATGTTTAAATAAATAAATAAATAAATTGACAAATGTTTAAATAAACAAATAAATAAATAACCGACAAATGTATAAATAAATAAATATATAATTGACAAATGTAAATAAATAAGTAAAATAAATAAATATAAATTGACAAATGTAAATAAATAAATAAATTGACAAATGTATAAGTAAATAAATAAATAAATGGAAATAAATGTATAAATAAATAAATAAATTGAAAAGTATAATTAATTAAATAAATAACCGACAAATGTATAAATAAATAAATAAATAAATAAATAAATACATGTACAAATAAATAATTTGACAAATGTGTATAAATAAATAAATAAGTTGACAAATGTATAAATAAATAAACAAATAAATAAATAAAAATTGACAAATGTATAAATAAATGAATGGATAAATAAATAAATAAATGGATAAATGTATAAACAAATAAATTTACAAATGTGTAAATAAATAAATAAATAATTGTAAAATAAATGGAGAAATATATAAATAAATAAATGGATAAATGTATAAATAAATAAATTGACAAATGTTTAAATAAATAAATAAATAAATTGGCAAATGTATAAATAAGTAAAAAATAAATTGACAAATGTATAAATAAGTAAAAAAATAAATAAATTGACAAATGTATAAATAAATAAATAAAAATATATAACATTATTGTTTCAGTAAATAGCATTTTGATTTTTACCTAATTTGCTGATTCTGGAAACATTAAATAGACGGCTATAATAGCTTTTCGGCAACTAATGAACCTCGCATGTTAAGCTGAAGACAAAGACTCAGGGTCCGGGCGGGTAAGCGATACCGAGTTCGCAGGCGACGCGACGGATGGACGCAAGATCTGAGGGATGGTTGGCCTTGTGGTAATGCCCACACTCACGCATGTGGACAGTGTGACCTTGAATGTGGTCAGATCCCGGCGGAATGACCTCTCGGATGTCATGCAATTACAACAACAGCGGTAGGGCCATCTTCGCTTTGTTCCAGACGCCATGCTTATTTGTAGCTAATGGTTAACTTGTCTCAATTAATTCTAATTTGAATTTCTAAATACTGGCACAAAAACAAAAGACAAGAATCTGCTTCAGAGCGATGTAGACGATCGTGACACAGTTGCCTACTAGAAGGTTTCTTTCCGAATATTCTGAGGTTCGTTTCTCGACGTATACGAAAACAAATTTGTAGAATAGTCAATTTGATTAAAGACTTCTTACCAAGTATGCTAAATTTCGATCACCGAAACACATCCAAATAGAAGATAAGAATCTGATTCTAATGGTATTTGGGACTGATTTTTAGGACAGTCATTAATTGAAGATTTCTTGCCATTCCGAAACACATCCAAATAGAAGATAAGAATCTGACTCTAATGGTATTTGGGACTGATTTTTAGGACAGTCATTAATTGAAGATTTCTTGCCATACCGAAACACATCCAAATAGAAGATAAGAATCTGATTCTAATGGTATTTGGGACTGATTTTTAGGACAGTCATTAATTGAAGATTTCTTGCCATACCGAAACACATCCAAATAGAAGATAAGAATCTGATTCTAATGGTATTTGGGACTGATTTTTAGGACAGTCATTAATTGAAGATTTCTTGCCATACGTGTCCTACTGATAGCAGAGATCTAGATATTCGTCTGAAGAAGATAAGAGAAAGACATGTGACGAAGAGATTGGGCAGGGAAAACCTGAAGAACGAAGAGGAAAGAATATGTGAAGCAAATTTTCAAGAGAAATCCGCTACATTAGAACCCACACCTGAAAACAGTAATAAGGACTGAACTCATCTAAAAAAGAGATGTAGACATAACTGGAGAAGAAACGGTAGGATACAGAGAAAGTCTGAGTGTTAAGAAACCTTGAGTCACAGGGAAAATGTTGAGGAAGATGGCGGAAAGGAGAAAATAGAAAAATATCAACACAGAAGAATCTACAGGAATCTAAACAACGGACAAAAAAAATAGGTAAGACGAAGGAAGACTGGATGAAACGGAAATACAAAGGCAAGGATCTACAGAGAAAAGGAAGATATGATTTCATGTACCACAAAATAAGAACATTAAATGCATGTGGTTGATAGAAGACGAAATCACCAATGAAATAACAAACAAGGAATACTGGACAGATCGACAAAATATGTAGAAGAGCTATATGTGATAGATGACTTAGCTATAGAAGCTGAAGCAGAAGACGAAAAAATAGCTTTTATTCTAATAGAAGTTGAACTATCGCCTAGGGAAATGAAGAATGGGAAAGCAACATAAATTGATGAAATTCCCATTGAATTAGTGAAATGCTTGGATGAAGAAAGAAGGAATATTTATGTAGGCCTATATGGGGAAGGAAAAATAGTCTGAAGATTTCATTGACACCGTGTTGCTGCCAATACCGAAGAAAGATAATGTGAAGGAATGTATTGAGTTCAGGACTATAAGTCTTGTTTGTATTTCACTCGGTGAAGATTCTCCTGAGAATACTGAATCGACGTTTATATTCTCAGATAGAAGAAGAGTTGGAAAAAGAGCAATTTGGTTTCAGGAAGGGAAAAGGTACATTCCTTTACACTTTTCTGTCCATACGCAAGTATTTCACTGCAAACCCAGCATTCTTCAATCTTCCCTATTTTCTGCCTTTCTCTTGGTCTTCACATACGAATAATGTATCTTAATGTTGCGGAAAAGGTACGAGAGAAACAATTGGACTGCTTCGAACAATTCGCGAAAGATACCTAGAGAAGGATAAAGAAGTGTAGGCCTATATAGTATTTGTGGACTTGTGAAAGGTTTTTTCAGATACACAGAAAATATAATAAGTTAATAGATACATTGATAAATTAATAAACAAATAATATTTAAATAAATAATAAATAAATAAGTAATAAATAAACAAATAGATAAATAGATACTTTGATAAATTAATAAACTAATAATAAATAAATAAATAAATAAATAAATAAATAAATGACTTAATAAGCAAATAAAGAAACAAATAAAGTAACAAGCAAACAGGCAGGTAAACAAATAAATACATACATGATAAAATAAACACAACTTACATACAAATGGCTTTTAGAGAACCCGGAAGTTCATTGCCGCTCTCACATAAGCCCGCCATCGGTCGCTATCATGAGCAAAATAAATAAATAAATTAAATAAATAAATAAATAAATAAATAAATAATAAATAAGTAAGTAAATAAATAAGTAAATAAATAAATATTATTTTCGCCAACGTCATTAAATGACGAAATGGAAATTTATCCTTTGAAGAGTGGAAAAATTCAAATCTCTAGGAGCAACAATAACAAAATAATGTAAATGACACTCCGGAGGAAACTAAATGCAGAATAAATAAGGGAAATGCCTGTTACTACTCGATTGAGAAGTTTTTGTCATCCAGTCTGCTGTCAAAAAGGATGAAAGTTAGAATTTATAAAACAGTTACAGTATATTACCGGTTGTTCTGTATGGTTGTGAAACTTGGACTCTCACTTTGAGAGAGGAACAGAGGTTAAGACTGTTTGAGATAAGGTGCTTATGAAAATATTTGGGGCTAAGAGGGATGAAGTTACAGGAGAATGGAGAAAGTTACACAACGCAGAACTGCACGCATTATATTCTTCACCCAGCATAATTAAATCCACACGTTTGAGATAGGCAGGACATGTAGCACGTATGGTTGAATCTAGAAATGCATATTGAGTGTTAGTTGGAAGACCTGAGGGGAAAAGATCTTTGGGATGGCCGAGACGTAGATGGGAGGATAATATTAAAATGGATTTGAGGGAGGTGGGATATGGTGATTAGAGACTGGATTAATCTTGCTCAACATAGGAACCGATGGCGGGCTTATGTGAGGGCGACAATGAAACTTCGGGGTTTTCTCTAAAAGCTGTAAGTAAGTAAAATCATTAAACGAATTACTACTAAAAATTATTCTTTTTGTAGTGAGGCTCTTCGCAACATCCGTCACCATGCTGTCCGTTCTATACTGGCCGAGGCACTGAAGGAAGTAGGGTTTACAGTCCATCAAGAGGTGCAGGGACTAGCCACACAAGGAAGTGTTCGGCGAATTGATATCATTGCCATTAAGAACAACTCGGCATACATTCTCGATCCCACCATCAGATCTGAGACACATGCAGATCAACCGCATGAGGTGGACAGTAAAAAGAAACGGATCTATGAACCAACAATCCCGTTCTATAAAGATAAATATAGCCTGTCCCACATTGATGTAATAGGTCTGATGGTGGGAGCACGAGGTACCATACCCTCCTTCTTTGCCAACAAATGTAAAAACTTGCGCCTAACACACAGCATTGTGAAGGAAATAGCCATTAGTGCCCTCAAAGGTTCGGTTCAGATATTGAGAAATCATTTGTATGGGAGTGATAATGGAAATTTCAAGTTATCTTAACCGATGGCTGTTGATTGGTTTAGATATCAATGCCAATCAATCCGTACTATTATTTTTCTAGCGGCATTCAAATCATTCTAACCTATCTGATGATATTCCCCCCCCCCCTTTCTTAACTGTAAATGAGCACAAACGCTACTTAGGTTTAAATTTTTCTGACATTTTGTATATTCGATTCCCTAACCGTTTCTAATATATATCATTTTATCTTTTAGGTGTGTTTCCAAATTATATGTAATACGCTTTGTCAAATCTGGAAACCTTTTCATAAGGGAAGCTAAATTTATATTATATTATACCAATGTTCCAAGTGAATTGAAGACAAAGGCTATGTGGAGCGATCATCGAATCTAATTACGAAGTATAGAGAAAATAAAAGAATGAATCCAAAATATCTAGAAGACAGAAGACTACTGCAGTCTAGCACATTATGTACATACATTTTCTTTTCTTTTTTCAGTTACTTGAGTATGATAGACTCTATTCCCAACTGAACAAGTGGCTTATTTCCATGTCGACTAGCATATGTTTCGAGTCCGTATCCGTGTATTCTGTTACAATAATAGGAAAGTTAAGAAGCGAAGAATGCCCCCCACATGCTGAATATCGCTCTTCGAGGTTACTGAACTGTCACTCCCTCGTTGGGAGCAAAGGGAGTATGTTCGTAACTTGCATTTCCGGTAGTCAGGGGTGGGCAAACGCATTTGACAAAACACTAAAAACCATTCCAATTCCCTGTCATCATAAGTTACTGCTAAAGATGTGGCGATCATTTCGAAATCTAAAAAAGAGACAGGGGATTCATCGAATCTGTCCACCGCTGTGGAATAACGGTTGGCATGTCTGACCGTGAAACGAGCGAGCCCGGGTTCAAACTCTGGTTGGGACAAGTTACCTAGTTTGGGTTTTCACCGAGGTTTTCCCTCAGCCAATTAAGAGCAAACGGGCTATTCCATATGAAATCGATCAGTAAAAAACCTCGCATTTTTTTATACTCTAATTTTTTCCCTATTTATACAAGGTGCTGAGGAGAGTGCATTTGCAAAAATATACTACCGAAAATCAAACGTTTTCGTATTGTTGAGCGACAAATTCAGCGTATTTTAGAAAAACAAACCTTTTTCAGCGCTCAGAACTCTGGAACCATTTACTGCAGAACATTGAACGAGAGCTCATTTTGAAGTTGACATTTGGTAGGTTATGATAAGAAGTAATCCTTATTTTTATTGTATACAGAGAAACAGATAATCTGATTTTACTTACTTTTAGGCTTTTTGCCCATTTGTAAAAATGTAAAAAAGTATTGAGGAAAAACCTTGCATTATTAAGGGGGATTCGGAATTGTTTGCTTAGTGTCACGGCAATAAGTTTCGGGGGGTATTAAATAAATTATATTCACACGCCTAGACTTGAAAGGCGCAACACAGCAAGCACTGGCCGAGAGATGAAGATAAACGCGCTTTGGGCGTCATTTTACTCCTGTGTTTATGAAAACTTGTGATAAAGCTAGCCCAGCTATGCGCTACTAGACGAAACATCACGTGTTTATGTCTCCTGGCCTTGCTTGCCTAGGCTAGCTCCCGGCTCACAGTCAGCTGGTTAGCTCACGCGCGTACTATTTATTTTCTTTATTTGATTTTTCAATACTTTCTTATTAACGTTTCACCAGTAAAAAATACGTGTTTATTTGTGCTTTCAATGCGGAATCTAACCATATATTTTAAAAATATTTTTTCGTGGGCAAAGGTGTCTTAATTAAGAAAAATCTAAATTTCTCCATTTCCATAAAAAATAAGAGAAACTGTTTACATGTCAATATAAACTTTAACTTTTCAGCATCAAAATAAACCATGATTTTGATCATTGGGTGAAAGGGTTTCGGAGCCGCAACAGTTTAAAGTTACTAATTTTATGAAAATACGATAAATTTAAATATTATTAATTTAAACACTATTAAGTTCTGATGCCTCAAACTTTGCACAAAGCATTATATCACAGTTGTCTACGGACAGAAAAAGTTTCATTGTATTTAAAAATTTCAAGGTCAATTTTCCCTATATTTCGGTCGATTAGAGATGGAATAGCCCATATTAATTTTTGTCTACTAAGTGTAGATTCTACCATTATATTCATTTTTATCTACTAAGTGTGGATTCTACCATTATATTAATTTTTGTCTACTAAGTGTAGATTCTACCATTATATTCATTTTTGTCTACTAAGTGTAGATTGTACCATTACATTCATTTTTGTGTACTAAGTGTAGATTCTACCATTGGAAACTCACTATACATGACTTTGCTCTTATCACAGATCCAAATTAATGGATCTCAAGTAAACCAATTCAGATGAAACAGCGATTTCATTGTAAATAATTGTGAAGACAGATTATATGGAATATATATTAATTTAATAAAAGGATACTGGAGAAATAGTCATTAATAATGCAACACATTAATTTCCATTTACTTTATTTCAGTCTCAATCAATTCACAATCCTTATAAATAAGAATCAATACGAATCCTTCAAATTCTAGTGGCCGGTTTCTCGAAGCATTGTTAGAACATTTAACGATATCTAATATTTTGTCTCCCTATTTCGGGAAAGTTTAGCTTGAGACTGGTAATATAACATTAAAAAAATACTTTTTCTAGTAAATTGCGGAATGTTAGGTTTCCTGGAGTACCCGTGTACGAGCCTAAATTTCCAGCATACCCGTGAACGCGCTTAATATCCTTGCGCACCTGTGACTATACCTAAGCTTCCCACCTGCCTGTGTACTAGTCTAATCTTCGTACGTAGCCGTGTACGGGTCAAAAATTCATCCGTTACAGTGTACGCGCTTATATATCCTGCGTACCCGTGTACGCGCTTAATATTCGAGCGTAACTGTGAATGTGCCTAACGTTCGCACGTATCTGTGTACTAGTCTAACCTTCGTATGTGACTATATACGTGTCTAAACTTCGTGCGTATCAGTGTACGGGCCTAAATTTCCTGCGTACGCGCTTAATATTCGTGCGTACCTGTGAATGTACCTGACCTTCGCATGTGTCTGTGTGCTAGTCTAACATTCGTACGTGAACGTGTACGTGTCTAAACTTCGTGCATGCACGTGTACGCGTCTAAATTTCCAGTGTACCATTGTACGAGCTTAATATTCGTGAGTACCTGTGAATGTACCTGACTTTCACAAGTGCCTGTGTACTAGTCTAACATTCGTACGTGAACGTGTCCTTGTCTAAACTTCATGCGTACACGTGCACGCGTCTCAATTTCCAGCTTACCATTGTGCCAGCTTAATATTCGTGAGTACCTGTGAATGTACCTGAAATTCGCAAGTGTCTGTGTACCAGTCTAACCTTCCTACGTGAACGGGTACTTGTCTAATCTTCGTGCATACACGAGTATGCGTCTAAAATTCTAGCGTATCATTGTACGTTTTCATATTCGTGGGTACCTGTGAATGTACTTGACTTTCACAAGTGCCTGTCTACTAGTCTAACATTCCTACGTGAACGTGCCCTTGTCTAAACTTCGTGCGTACACGTGTACGCATCTCAATTTCCAACTTACCATAGTGCGAGCTTAAAATTCGTGAGTACCTATGAATGTACCTGACTTTCGCAAGTGTCTATGTACCAGTCTAACCTTCCTACGTGAACGAGTACTTGTCTAAATTTCGTGCGTACACGTGTACGCGTCTCAATTTCCAGCTTACCATTGTACGAGCTTAATATTCGTGAGTACCTGTGAATGCACCTGACCATCCCAAGTGTCTGTGTACTAGTCTAACCTTCGTACGTGAACGTGTACGTGTCTAAACTTCGTGCGTACAAGTGTACGCGTCTTAATTTCCAGCGTCCCATTGTACGCGATTAATATTCGTGAGTACCTGTGAATGTACCTGACCTTCCCAAGTGTCTGTGTACTAGTCTAACATTCGTACGTGAACGTTTACGTGTCTAAACTTCGTGCGTACACGTGTACGCGTCTAAATTTCCAGCGCACCATTGTACAGGGTTAATGGTCGTGAGTATCTGTGAATGTACCTGACCTTCACAATTGCCTGTGTACTAGTCTAACCTTCGTACGTGAACGTGTACGTGTCTAAACTTCGTGCGTACACGTGTACGCGTCTAAATTTCCAGCGTACAATTGTACAGGGATAATATTCAGTAGCTGAATTTGCCTGACCTTCACAACCTGTGTACTGTCTAACCTTTCGTGAACGTGAACGTGTCTAAACTTCTTGCGTACACGTGTACGCGTCTCGTTTTCCAGCTTACCCTTATACGAGCTTAATATTCGTGATTACATTTGAATGTACCAGACCTTCACAAGTGCCAGTGTACTAGAACAACCTTCGTACGTGACCGTATACGTGTCTAAACATGGAGCGTACACGTGTACGCTTCTCAATTTCCAGCGTACCATTGTACTTAATATTCGTGAGTACCTGTGAATGTACCTGACCTTCGCAAGTGTCTGTGTACTAGTCTAACCTTCGTACGTGAACGTGTACGTGTCTAAACTTCGTGCGTACACGTGTACGCGTCTCAATTTCCAGCGTACCATTGTACGAGCTTAATATTCGTGAGTACCTGTGAATGTACCTGACCTTCCCAAGTGTCTGTGTACTAGTCTAACATTCGTACGTGAACGTTTACGTGTCTAAACTTCGTGCGTATACGTGTACGCATCTAAATTTCCAGTGTACCATTGTACAGGGTTAATGGTCGTGAGTACCTGTGAATGTACCCTGACCTTCAAAAGTGCCTGTGTACTAGTCTAACCTTCGTACGTGAACGTGTACGTGTCTAAACTTCGTGCGTACACGTGTACGCGTCTCAATTTCCAGCTTACCCTTGTACGAGCTTAATATTCGTGAGTACCTGTGAATGTACCTGACCTTCGCAAGTGTCTGTGTACTATTCTAACCATCGTACGTGAACGTGTACGTTTCTAAACTTTGTGCGTACACGTGTACGCGCCTAAATTTCCAGCGTACCATTGTACGGGATTAGTATTCCTGATTATATGTGAATGTACCTGACCCTCCCAAGTGTCTGTGTACTAGTCTAAGCTTCGTACGTGAACGTGTAAGTGTAAAAACTCCTTGCGTACACGTGTACGCGTCTCAACTTGCAGCGTTCCATTGTACGCGCTTAATATTTGTGCGTTGCTCTGAATGTGCCTAACCTTCGCAAATGCCGGTATACTAGTCTAACGTCCTTA
The DNA here is from genome assembly GCA_025594305.2 of Periplaneta americana. Classification (NCBI taxonomy): domain Eukaryota; kingdom Metazoa; phylum Arthropoda; class Insecta; order Blattodea; family Blattidae; genus Periplaneta; species Periplaneta americana. The sequence goes on along the minus strand of JAJSOF020000025.1, from coordinate 23,006,218 downwards.
CGTGAACGGATACGTCCCTATATTTAGTGCGTACACGTGTACGCGTCTCAGTTTCCAGCGTACCATTGTACGGGGTAATATTCGTGAGTACCTTTGAATGTACCTAACCTTCCCAAGTGTCTGTGTACTAGTTTAATCTTCGTACGTGAACGTGTAAGTGCAAAAACTTCGTGCGTACACGTGTACGGGCCTTAACTTCCAGCGTTAGATTGTACGCGCTTAATATTTGTGCGTTGCTGTGAATGTACCTAATCTTCGCAATTGCCGATGTACTAGTCTAACCTCCTTACGTGAACGTGTACCTGTCTAAACTTCGTGAGTACACGTGTACGCTTCTAAATTTAGAGGGTACCATTGTACGCGCTTAATATTCGTGAGTACCTGTGAATGCACCAGACCTTCGCAAGTGTCTGTGTAGTGTCTAGTCGCGGCTAAACGTTGTACGTAAACGTGTAATTTTAAACTTACATTTGTGCGTACACGTGTTACGCGTCTCATGTAATTTCCAGCGTTCATTGTACTAGTCTAATATTTCGCACGTGAACCTGTGAATGTACACGTGTACTCGAAATTTCGCAAGTGTCTGTAATATTCTAGTACTAATGTCTTGACATTCACGTGTACGTGTACGTGTCTAAACTTCGTGCGTGACCGTGTACCGTACAATTTACAGCGTTACCATTGTCCAGCTTACCCTTGTACGTTCTTAATATTCGTGAGTACCTGTGAATGTATCTGACCTTCGCAAGTATCTGTGTACTAGTCTAACATTCGTAATTGAACTTGTAAGTGTCTAAATTTCGTGCGTACACGTGTACGCGTCTAAAATTCCAGCGTACCATTGTACGAGCTTAATATTCGTGAGTAACTGTGAATGTACCTGTCCCTCGCAAGTGTCTGTGTACTAGTCTAACCTTCGTACGTGAACGCGTACGTGTCTAAACTTCGTGCGTACACGTGTACGCTCTCAATTTCCAGCTTACCATTGTACGAGCTTAATATTCGTGAGTACCTGTGAATGTACCTCACCTTCGCAAGTATCTGTGTACTAGTCTAAAATTCGGGCGTACACGTGTACACATTTTTGCGTACACTTGTACGCGTCTAAATTTCGAGGGTACCATTGTACGAGCTTAATATTCGTGAGTACCTGTGAATGTACCTGACCTTCGCAAGTGTCTGTGTATTGTCTAACCTTCGTACGTGAACGTGTACGTGTCTAAACTTTGTGCGTACACGTGTACGCGTCTAAATTTCAGCGTACCATTGTACGAGCTAATATTCGTGAGTACCTGTGAATGTACCTGACCTTCACAAGTGCCTGTGTACTAGTCTAACTTTCGTACGTGAACATGTACGTGTCTAAATTTCGTGCGTACACGTGTACGCGTCTGAAATTTCCAGCTTACCCTTGTACGACCTTAATATTCGTGAGTACCTGTGAATGTACTTGACATTCGCAAGTGCCAGTGTACTAGACTAACCTTCGTGCGTGACCGTATACGTGTCTAAACATTGAGCGTACACGTGTACGCGTCGAAATTTCCAGCTTACCCTTGTACGTTCTTAATATTCGTGAGTACCTGTGAATGTATCTGACCTTCGCAAGTATCTCTGTACTAGTCTAACATTCGTACGTGAACGTAACGTGTCTAAACTATCGTGCGTACACGTGTACGCGTCGAAATTTCCAGCTTACCCTTGTACGCGCTTAATATTCGTGAGTACCTGTGAATGTACCTGACCTTCGCAAGTGTCTGTGTACTAGTCTAACATTCGTACGTGAACGTTTACGTGTCTAAACTTCGTGCGTACACGTGTACGCGTCTCAATTTCAGCTTACCATTGTACCAGGGTTAATATTCGTGAGTACCTGTGAATGTACCTGACGTTCACAAGTGCCTGTGTACTAGTCCAACCTTCGCACGTGAACGTGTACATTTCTAAACTTCTTGCGTACACGTGTACGCGTCTCAATTTTCAACTTACACTTGTACGCGCATAATATTCGTGAGTACTTGTGAATGTACCTGACGTTCACAAGTGTCTGTGTACTAGTCTAACCATCGTACGTGAACGTGTACGTTTCTAAACTTCGTCAGTACACGTGTACGCGCCTAAATTTCCATTGTACCATTGTACTGGGTTAATATTTGTGAATACCTGTGAATGTACCTCATCTTTCCAAGTGTCTGTGTACTAGTCTAACCTTATTACGTGAACGTGTAAGTGTATAAACTTCGTGCGTACACGTGTACGCGTCTTAACTTCCAGCGTTCCATTGTACGCGCTTAATATTTGTGCGTTGCTGTGAATGTACCTAACCTTCGCAATTGTCTGTGTACTAGTCTAGCATTCGAACGTGAACGTGTACGTGTCTAACTTTCGTGCGTACACGTGTACGCGTCTAAATTTTCAGCGTACCATTATTCAGGGATAATATTCGTGAGTATCTGTTAATGTACCTGACCTTGACAATTGCCTCTGTACTAGTCTAACCTTCGTACGCGACCGTGTACGTGTCTAAACTTCGTGCGTACACGTGTACGCGCCTAAATTTCTAGCGTGCCATTGTACGGGGTTAATATTCGTGAGTACCTGTGAATGTACCTGACCTTCCCAATTGTCTAACTTTCGTACGTGAACGTGTAAGTGTCTAAACTTCGTGCGTACACGTGTACGCGTCTTAATTTCCAGCGTTCCATTGTACGCGCTTAATATTCGTGCGTTCCTGTTAATGTACCTAACCTTCGCAAGTGTCTGTGTACTAGCCTAACCTTCTTACGTGTACGTGTACTTGTCTAAACAAGATACGTACACGTGTACGCATCTTAATTTTCAGCGTACCATTGTACACGCTTAATATTCGTGAGTACCTGTGAATGTACCTGAACTTTACGACTGTCTGTGTAATAGTCTATCCCTCGTACGTGAACAAGTACGTGTCTAAACTTGTGCGTACACGTGTCCGCCTCTAAATTTCTAGCGTATCATTGTACGCGATTAATATTCGTGAGTGCCTGTGAATGTACCTAACTTTCTCAAGTGTCTGTGTAGTAATCTAATCATCGTACGTGAACGTGTACGTGTCTAATCTGCGTGCGTATATGTGTACGCGTCTAAATTTCCATCGTACCATTGTACTCTCTTCATATTTGTGGGTACCTGTGAATGTGCCTGACATTCGCAAGTGCCTTTGTACAACTCTAACCTTCGTAAGTGAACGTGTACCATTGTGTCTAAATTCGTGAGTACGGCTATCTGAACATTGTGACGTGTACGCGTCTAAATTTCCACGTCAACAGTACAATTGTACGCGCTTAATATTCGTACGGTTCGTGAGTATCTGTGAATGTACTTTCACAAGTGTCTGTGTATCTTCGCAGAACGTGTCTGACGAGCGTACACTAGTCTAACCATTGTACGTTCTTGAACGTTCCTGTGTAATTGTCTTATCTTCGTGCGTACTACGTGTAACGCGTCGTGAACGTAATTTCGTGCGTACACTGTACGCGTCTTAATATTCCAGCGTATACGCGCTTAATATTCGTGAGTACCTGTGAATGTACCTGACCTGTACGAGTGTCTGTGTACTATTCCAACCCTCGTATGTGAAAATGTTCGTGTCTAAATTTCGTGCGTACACGTATACGCGTGTAAATTTCCAGCTTACCATTGTACGCGCTTGATATTCGTGAGTACCTGTGAATGTCCCTGACCTTCGCAAGTGTCTGTGTACTAGTCTAACCTTCGTACGTGATCGTCTGCGTGTGTAAACTTCGTGCGTACACGTGTACGCGTCTAAACTTCCAGCGTACCATTGTACGGGCTTAGTATTCGTGAGTACCTGTGAATGTACCTGAGATTCGCAAGTGTCTGTGTACTAGTCTAACCTTCGTACGTGAACGTGTACGTGTCTAAAAATCGGGCGTACACGTGTACGCACCAAAATTTCCAGCGTACCATTTACGGGCTTAATATTCGTGAGTACCTGTGAATGTACCTGACCTTCGGAAGTGACTGTGTACTACTCTAACCTTCGTACGTGAACGTCTACGTGTCTAAAATTCGTGCGTACATGCGTACGCGCTAAAATTTCCAGCGTACACGTATACTTACTTTATATTAGTGCGTACCTGTGAATGTACCTGCTGTCTTCCTCCGTCGAGTTTAGTGCTGTGACCTGTGGTATTCTTGCCATCGTGCAGGGGTGGTTGCATGTAGATTCTTTGTTGCTACAGCCACCCCGAGCCTAGCGGGTGGGAAGTAGTATTCGTGCAAAAATATGCAGTCTTCAGTTTGTAGTAGTGTGTGAATACATATTTTTTACCTAAGTCTATAGGGTTTTCTTATTAATCTATTAAATATTTTTTGCAATTTTTCTCAAATATCTCCCTGATGTTAGCTATGTTATTGTTATATGAATTACTCATATTAAATATTTCACCGTTACAAGTCATTTTTAAGGAATCATGCTGTGAAAAAAGTCTTGGATTTTATTCTATTGAATTTTAGAATATGTGTGATTGGTCTCGTGAAAATCAGATTCCTATAATATCATGCGAAAATCATTTGTTGGTAATATTATGTTAAAATACAATTCAAGAATTTTTTTAATTCTCAAGTAGGTTCAGCAGTACAGTATATTTAAATTGATTATTTTACAAATTTAATTCAATACTGCTAATCAGTAATTTGTATAGCATAATTATTCTTTTCATTTATATTATTGTAGTTGTACTATGATTTTGCTTTTTATTTATTTTATTGTATTTGTATTTCTGGTGGTGTGATGGCCTTAATTTCACCTGTATAAATAAATAAATAAATAAATAAATAAATAAATAAAATAAATAAAAAATAAATAAATAAATAAATAAATAAAAAAATTTAAAAATTAAAAAATAAAAAAATTTAAAAATTAAAATTTAAAAAATAAAAAAATTTAAATAAAAATAAAAAAATTAAAAATAAAAAATTAAAAATTAAAAAAATAAAAATATAAAAAATAAAAATAAAAAAATTTAAAATATCAAAAATTAAAAATAAAAAAAAAAAATTAAAAATAAAATAAAAATTAAAAATTAAAAAAATAATAAAAAATAAAAATCAAAAATTAAAAAAAAAAAGTATTACAAATTAAAAAGAAAATAAAAAAATAAAATTTAAAATAAAAAAATTTTAAATTTAAAATAAAAAAATAAAAAAGATTAAAATTAAAAATTTAAAATTTAAATTAAATTAAATTATATAAATAAATAAACTTCTTGCATACCCGTGTAACTGCTAGAGCTTTAGGTTCATTACCTTTTATGAAATAAGACAGATGTAAAAGAAGTAAAATTAGAAATGAAAGAACCCATTGCAAACAAAGGTTTAACCGTTTGTTTGTACTTATGATTGTATCTTTCATTGTTTTAAGTGTATTTTGCATTTTGCAGGGAATCCGGAAAGTCGAGAAGTTCGGAGCAAACCTTGTCTTCGCGCTGGCGTTCTAGGGAGGAACCGCTGGGCCCACTGCAGAATGCACCTGTGAGAAGAACGTCCTTGCGGTCGCACGGGACCTCCTCGTCTGCTTACACAGAGGCGAGTTCTGTCCCACCCATCTGGTGTGCGGTGCCTGCGAGAAGGAGGCAGCGACAAATCGCCGAAGCACTGATAAACAGTGGCGAAAAGCCTGTTGTAGTGTAAAACAATATCAAATGTCATTAATTTATTCTTTTTTTTTCTTTTCCATATCTATAATGTTGCATTGTATTTCTTTTGTATTTGGTTATGATGTTACAGGCGGAAACTTTTCCCCTGATGCCATGAACAGACCTACAATTGATAAATTATAAACTAGGTCACAAATTAAGCCTTTAGTAATATGGTAATGCATTTGGTAAAAGCAAGATCTGACTCAAAATCTTAGGGAATTTACATAATAGGATAACACGATAATATCCTACCATACAGATCATACAAATCAATGTTCCAAATGTAAGAAAAGCATGTCAAGAAAGCGCGCGATTCAAACACCCACTTAATATTCTTTGTGTTGGAGAATAACCGGAAATGGCGTGGGTTAATACGCCACAAGCCTGGATGAAATAATAGGAATTTTCTTTTAGTCCCTGGAGTGAGGTTAGCTCCTCCGTAAACTAAAACTCCTATTGAATGAATGTAGACCTAATCCTTTTTTTTTTACCATAAGGACGAAAATCTTGAGAAAAAGCACGTGCCTGTGGGTATCGTCTTTTTAAAAAGAAGGAAGTATTGTTGTGTCCAGACAGAACAACAATGACCAACGATTTTTATA
>JAJSOF020000025.1:22976114-22999817 GCA_025594305.2 Periplaneta americana | reverse complement strand
ACACTGATTTGATCTTGGGATGTAGTCAGGGAATATTTATTTCATTCATTTATGCTCGACCATGCCGAAATGTACTAATTATACACCTGACAGCAGTCCTTTAATGCATGTCATTAAAGTACACCTACTCATTAAAGTACAGGTCTTCAGCCAATGATAACTCAGCTTACATGTGTTCAGCCAATGACAAGTCAGCTTTGTACCGCAAGTATCGATTATTCTCGGATATGCAATCGAAAGAGAATTAGCGAAAAGTCACGGAGGCTGGAAATCCAATACTGTCGCAGAAGGTTATGTTCTGTTACTATAATAATTAGCGTTAACTGTAAATAATATTGAAATAAATTCAATTTGTCATCTCGTTTTTCAATATCGAATTCAATAATCAAGGTTATAATATTATAATATTATCAAGTTTAACGGGACTACGTCAGGGTCAATGACATTATTGTTCCTCGAAAAAAATCAATACTTTCGCGTCTGCGCACATCTCACAATTCACGACCTAGAACAAGGTCACTTCCGATCTTGTCAGATACAAATAAAATGTATACATCTGAATACCGGTAATTTCAAGTTAGAAATATGGTCGAGCATAAAAAGTCGTATAAAACTCGCCTATAATGGTAATTAAGAAGCTCGTGTGAAAATTATGAAACTCGCTTGCGCTCGTTTCATAAATATCCATACTGGATTCTTAATTACTATCATTATAGGCTCGTTGCATATTGAATCGAATGAGATTTGCACTTGTTGGCTAAGATTCACGAAAGTTGTTTCGAACCCCGTTATCAGAGACAGTGAGGACGGGATGAGCCTGTATTGTCTGCTTTCCAGCCCGGGAAGCGTGCGATTTCCTACGTCACCATTTTAGCGTGAACAGCGTGTGGAAGTCTTTTACCTGCACGGTAATCTACATCAGCAAACATGACTTCAGTGTGTACTTCCAACCTCGCGAGAGGATTTACACATCACATTCTTAGTAGCAACTCTGAAGAGCGTAACTGAAGGAAGCTATTGGTCTATTTAATATTCCCGACATTCACCACGTGATTGTAACTCTTCTAGGACCCTTAAGACGTTCTGTCCACCATATATTGTCATTTGTACAGGGACATCATTTTATTTTACTTCAATTTTTATTGTACCTGAGTTTTTGAATGTACTTCACTCCCACCCCTTCTACTAATGAAGTTCCAACCGTCCTCCACACAGAACCAAGACCTCATATGGAAACAGCACTGAGTTAGTGAGTATAGTACGTTCCAGAAATATGTTCGCGTTTTCCACTGACGAAAGAGCTTTCAATATTGAATCATATTTTCGCACAGGTACTGTCCGTTTGCCTACGTCGCATCCCGATTTCCCCCACCTGCTTCTGCTCGCCCCTTTGTAAAAGCTGGGCTGTCTTAGCTCTTTTCTGAAAACATTAAATTCTCTTAGGATTTGGACGTTTACCTAATATTATACAACTGTTTAAAATAAATTAAATAAATGACCTCGTTAAGTAATTAACTGTCACGTGATTTCCCCCCTTTCTACGATCCTGCGTCATAACCACTTGGACGGACAGTAGATAGCATGTCTGAGTAATTTTACCTGTGCAGGTCGGGCAGAAGTGAAGATTGAATTTACAGTACGTAAGGTAATCTTTTATAGAGTAGATACAGAATTATTTCAACATGAGTTACCAGTACGAAGGACGAAACTGGCAATTGGAATTAGATGCAATAGTCTATAGTGCGATAATAGGCACAAAAGAACTGAAGCCTGTATCGAAATGAAAGGCTACCATTTTCAAAAATGTGTTTAAACATTCATATTACGATTATTTTTCAATTTAACTTCTTTCTCTATATTGTAAGCTAATGTGCTGTAGACAGTATAATATACACTGCATAATGAATACGTTAGCATGGATAACTGAGTTTGCGAGTAAAAACACTTATTCTTAATACAGTACTGTATTTTGATTAAACAAAAACCTAATGAAAATTATCGAACTCAAAATCGCGATATTTCCTAGTTTATACGTAAATGGATGAGCTACTTTTCTTCCCTCCTATACCTAGTAGAGTGATTTGTTTGTGTTTTACGCCAGTATCATCGAACTACAGACGTGGAAGATGGTAGCAAATTGTGTTTCCGGTTCTCTAAAGGTATAGCCAGGTTAATATTAAAAATGTTAGTAAAAATAAAATGATGTCCCTGTATATCTAAATTTGGGTAAAACCGGTACGTAAGCTCTTTGGCGATTCCTTCAAATTATCCCTTCACCAAGTAGGCGCTGGAGAGTTGGCTTTTCGGGTGGATAAAGGCACCCGAGTCTCTCGAGTGTCAGTCGGTGGGTGCGGAAGACTGAACAGGTTTGGACTTCGTCACTTCATGGCTTCAGGAGGGGAGTTCCCACCCGATAGCAGAGGCCCCAAGCCAACCATACTTTGTAAGTAGAACCAAATTAGTTGTTTCTCAACTTTAATAAATGCTGTTGCTGTGGAATTGACTTCATTTACTGAAAGTGAAAAACGTCAAAGTTACGAATACCTACACTACATTTGCAAGTAGGAAGTTCCCGCCCTAATCCTTAACAGTTCTATTGGTTGCAATAGTGGTGTCAGATCCTGAAGTATAAAATTAAGTATATTCGGGGTAAACACAGATGATCTCGACGTTCATCCATCCTCATCACGAGAGGAGGCCACGACACACCAAGGTTTGTACCTCTATCCACAAGGAGAAGTCCACACCTGAGGAGTAACGGTCAGCGCGTCTGGCTGCGAAACCAGTTGGCCCGGGTTCGATTCCCGGTCGGGGCAAGTTACTTGGTTGAGGTTTTTTCCGGGGTTTTCCCTCAACCCAAGATGAGCAAATGCTGGGTAACTTTCGGTGCTGGACCCCGGATTCATTTCACCGGCATTATCACCTTCATCTCATTCAGATGCTAAATAACCTAAGCTGTTGATAAAGCATCGTAAAATAACCTACTAAAATAATAAAGAACACAAGGAGAACGAAGCGTCTGAGAGATCTCTTTTCACTGTAGCAACCCCGCATGTCTACCAGTATTCACAAATAAAATCGAGCAAATCCGTTGAACTTTTTTCTAAACTTGCATCTGACTGACTGCCTGCAAGGTTTCAGTCTCTAGTCTCCGGAAATAAAGGCGAAACCTTCGCAGTACGTGAAGTTAGAACAAAGCTAATGAGTGCGTTGAAATCACCTCCCCGAACTCTATTTTTGGTGTAAAGGACAACTGTCTAGTCCCGTGCGTTTGGACGGGAGAGGCCGGCAAAATTAAAAAAAATCGGTCATTTTGCCCTTCCAAAACAGAATTTTTCTACACAAGGAGAATGAAGCGCCTCAGAGGCCCGCCCTTTTAACTGTAGCATTCCCACATGTTCACTAGTAATCACCGCTAAAATCCAGCAAATCCTCAGTCACTCCCGATTCACTTCTGCGTCACTTCCGATTCACTCCAAAGCCACTCGCTAGTCCCTCCGGCTTCACACCCAAGTATCTTATGAGTCGGTCCTTAGTCATTCCCGATTCACTTCTTCGCCACTCCCGATTCACTCCCTCGCCACTCTCGATTCACTCTTTATTCACTCCCCAGTCACGATAATTCACTAACAGTACGCTCCTAAGACTCCAAAGTCATTCTCGAATTAATCCCGATTCACTCCTCTGTCACTTCCCATTCACCCCACACTTCCAATTCAACACCCACTTCCAATTCACTCCTGAATAGCTCCCTATTCACTCCTGAATCACTCCCAATTAATTCCCCAGTCATTCCATAGTTACTCCCCAGACGTCCATCATTCACCCCTAACCACTCCAGATTCACTCTCCAATCACTCCCGAGTAGCTACCTATTCACTCTCGAGTCACTCCCATTAGTCTCGATTAACACCCGAGTTACTCTCCATTTACTACCGATTTCAAGTTCCGGACCAAAACGCCGCGTTCCAGGTCCCAAATTCCGGGTTTCGAGTTCCAAACTGAGGGTTCCGCGTCTCAAACTCCGGGACGCAAATTTGGGTTCCGGGTTCCAGGTCCCAAATCCCGGGCTCAAATTTCATGTTTCCGTCCTCAAACTCAGGGTTCTGGGTCCCAAAAATTCACGGTTCCGGGTCCCAAACTCCGGGTTCTGGTTCCAAACTCGGGATTCAGTGTCCCAAACTCCGGTTCCGTGTCCCAAATTCCGGATCTCAAACTTCGGGTTCAAACCTGAGGGTTCCAAACTACGGATTCCGGCCACAAACTCAGGGTTCCGGGTCCTAAACTCCGAGTACCAAACTCCGGGTTCCTGGTCATAAACTCGGGGTTTCGGTTCTCAAACTATGGGTTCTGGCTCCCAAACACCGGGTCCGGGTCCCAAACTCCGGGTTCCAAAGTCCAGGTTTCGCGTCCCAAACTCCGGGGTCCGAATCCCAAACTCCGGGTTCCGAGTTCCAAATTCCGGGTTCGGATTTCATGTCCTAGTCCCCAAATTCCGGGTTTCGGGTGCTCCAAACTCCGGGTCCCAGGTTCCAAATTCCGGGTTCATGATTCAGAACTCCGGGTTTCAAATACCAAAATCCGGGTTCAAACACCGGGCTCCGGGTCCCAAACTCCAGGTTCAGAGTCTAAATCCGCGATCCAAATTACAGTATCTGGGTCCCAAAGACCGGGTTCTGGTTCCCAAACTCCGGTACCGTGTCCCAAATTCCGGGTTCGAATTTCATGTTCCCCTCTCCAAACTCCGGGTTCCGGGTCCCAAAATCCGAGTTCAAAATTCCGGGTCCCAAACTCCGTGTTCCGGGTCCCAAACAACGGGTTCCGGGTCAAAATTCCGGGTTGCAGATCCCAAACTCCGGGTACCAAATTCCGGGTTCCGGTTCCAAAATTCCGGGTTCTGATTTCACCTTCCCGTCTCCTCACTCCGGGTTCCGGATCCAAAAATCCGGGTTCAAAATTCCGGGTTCCGAGTACCAAATTCCGGTTCAAAAATCCGGTCCCAAAAATCAGTGTTAAAAACTCCGGGTTCCAAATTCCGAGTTCAAAAATACGGGTCCCAAATTCGGGGATCCAAATACTAAACTCCGGGATACGGGTGCCAATCTCCGGGTTCAAAATTGTAGGTTACTAACTACTGATTCCAGTCCCAAAATTCCAGGATCCAGGTCCCAAACACCGGGTTCCGGGTCACAAACTCCGGGTTCCGGGTCACAAAATCCGGGTTACGGTTCCCAAACTCCGGACTCCGGGACCCAAATCCCGGGTTAAAAATTCCGTGTTCCGGTTACCAAACTCCGGGTTTAGTGTCTCCAACTCAGGATTCCGGATTCCATACGCCGGGTTCCAGGTCCCAAATTCCGGGTACCATACTCTGAGTTCGGATTTTAAGTTCCCGACTCCAAACTCCGGGTTCCGGGTCCCAAACTCCGAGTTCAAAACTCCGCGTGCCAAACTCCGGGATCCGGTACCATAATTCGGGTTAAAAACTCCGGGTCCCAAACTCCGGGTTCAAAATTCTGTGTCCAAAAAGCCAGGTTCCGTGTCCCAAACTCCGGGTTCCGGCTTCCAAATTCTGGGTTCAGGTCCCAAATTCTCGTTTCGGATTTCATGTTCGTCTCCAAATTCCTGGTTCAGGGTCCCAAAATCTGTGTTCCGGGACCCAAATTCCAGGTTAAAAACTCCGTGTGCTCTCAACTCCGGGGTCCGTGTCCTAAACTCTGGGTTCAAGCTTAGATACGCCGGTTCCGGGTCCCAAAGTCCGGGTTCCGGTTCCCAAAATCAAGGTTCCAAGTCCCAAAATTCGGGTTCCGGGTCCCAAATTCCGGATCCAAAACCCCTGGTTTAAAGTACCAAAATCCGGGTAAGCAATTCGTTCCCGTGTCCAAAATCCGGCTTCTGGGTCCCAAATTTCGGGTTCAGTGTCAAAATCCGGGTCCCTGCTCCCAAATTCCGGCTTCGAAATTTCAAACTTTTTGAAAATTGAAAAAAAATTTCAAAATTTTCAACGGGGAACGAGGAACGGGATGCGGCCCCGTATTCCCCCTTGACTTCCTTCTTACACGATAGCATCAAAATGGCAATCGCGAACACAAACTGATTTTCGAGAAAAAAAGGGGAAGGGTTTAAACCACCATTCCGCCGACATTCTAGCCGCCATAACTCCTCAGTGCCTGTAGTAAGAGCAAAGCCGAAGAGTGCGTTGAATACAGCTCGTCGAAATCTTTCTTCAGTATAAAGGACAACTCTCTATCCCCATTCGTTTGGACTGGAGAGGCCGGCAAATTTAAAAAAAATAGTCATTTTGACCTTCCAAAACAGAATTTTTTTTACACAAGGAAAACGAAGCGACTCAGAGGCCCGCCCTTTTAAATGTAGCATCCCCGCAGGTTGCCTAGTAATCACCGCTAATATCCGGCAAATCCGTCGCACTTTTTTCTAACCTCAATTCTTGGGTACAGTCATGGAAGAAAAAACTGGCCGATGTGTAGCAAAACTCGTAATGTTACTTATGCCGGTTTCGTTGTGATTATCACAGTTATAGAGCATTGGTCCCCAACTTAGTGCACTGTGTTGACATCAAGCCTTGCCCGCTCGCCCGCGGAAAGTCGTAGCAGGGCAGGTAAGACGTTCAGCGGCGGGAGCAAAATAGGAATTTTTCTGCATAGGTTTATGATTGTTTTCTGATGGAAAAAAGATACGGGCTGAATATAAATAACTAAATGAACTATCTTAAGCAATATGAAAAAAACTCATTGTAGCCTATTTTCAACAAAGTTAGAAGTTAATAAATTTATAATTACTTTTAGAAATTTAATACACATTTCATGTTAATTATTCGGGTAATGCATGACATTTACTGTAAATGTGTAAACTGCTTCTGTTAAGGAAAATGTTGAACAAAACACATAAAAATCCTAGGAATAATAATGCAGAAATTTAACTCCATTCAGTCCACTCAACACTGGCATTAGCACTGATTTTTCGGGATTTGTTTAATTCTCTTTTTCCTCAGCAATTTGTCAACGATTGGAACTATTGTTTATATAGTGCATAATGTGACAGCACATTTTAAGTTGTGATCCGATAATTGGCTTCCATGACATGGCTTGTTTATCTTCATCATAGGAAAAAAAGTTACTGTTCGCACAGATGGCCTACGTGAATCCGAAAAAGGATGTCTCTAAAATCGGGGAAATCTAAGATATGGAAAGTTCATATAAAAGTCAGATAACTTCTTTTGTTTTGATTTTTATCCTTCAATTCACTATCGTAAAGTAAATCAATAAGTTCTAATTACAAATACTAATTGAAAATCAAATTGAAAATTTTCCTAGTCTTTAAATCTCGAATCAAATTTCTGGTGCAGATCGTCATGATGTGTGAATATATTCTTCGAAATCCAAAGTCTTAAGAAACTAGTATGCCTATATCGTTGTTAATATTGAAAAATGTGCTGTAACTTATCCTTTTAGTTAAGCTAACGTTCCATAATTAAAGGTGGTTTATATTAAGTGCCTTCACTCTGTCATATAACTGTGTAATAATCTTGTTGTTACCATGTAGAAAACAATTTAAAGCATTAAGATAATTCCATTAAGAAGGCAAGTTCACAAATCTATTTCTTCATTCTTCACTTACGATACAGACTTTTCTTCTTCCTCCGTGAACGATGATGTTTCCTCCCTCAGTTCAAAGAACTTATTCAATAATTTGCCAAGACTAAGTCACCGTACTTTACTAGGCCTATAATATGACAGATCGCCTTACTCGCTGTTGCATTTATCAAGAAAGACTTAAATTGACAATGAGCGAGACTTTTCGATATAATTGTGTTGGTGGTTTTTCCAACTGGACTACTTCTATAACACCATTTTGATTTGTTTTGCACATGATTTCTGTTGGTGTATAATGTAGTGAATAGAAATAACTTCATGGGATACATTAACGCTTTTCACTTCGTCCCTTAGAGAGATTGGCTTTCGGAATGGTTTTATTTACATTCTACAGTATTCTGTCCCCAAATCCCACAAACAGTTTATGGACAGCTATTATACAGGTGACGTTCAGTTAAAGTTATTTTTAAATGAAATGTTACAATTCAGAAAACAAAATGTTAAATGTTATGATTTATTTAACGACGCTCGTAACTGCAGAGGTTATATCAGCGTCGCCGGATGTGCTGGAATTTTGTCCCGCAGGAGTTCTTTTACATGCCAGTAAATCTACTGACATGAGCCTGTCGCATTTAAGCACACTTATATGCCATCGACCTGGCCCGGGATCGAACCCGAAACCTTGAGCATAAAAGGCTAGCGCTGTACCAACTCGCCAACCAGGTCGGCTTCAGAAAGCAGTAAATTACTGAAATCAAAATACATGCATCTTACTTGTGAATTATAAAGACTTTCTTCGGACTTTCTTCACAGAGAAAGCAATGATGGTATTATCAAAGTCGATCTGACGAAGCATATCAGACTCGAAGCAAAGAAACATAATACTCAAACTTTTTCATTGTTGAAACAAAATTTATTTTTGAAAGGCAGGCTGTTTTTTTTTAAGCATGGTTTCTGTTGGTGTATAATTTGTACGAGTATTTCTTACTTCGACATGAGTATAAAATAAATTGAAAAATAAACTCCAACTCTTTACAGAATAAACCTTTCAAATCGAATTATATAGTGAACATACTGAAAAGGATTAAATAGTATTGTTGATGATATAGGCCAGTGTTTCTTAAACCTTTTTGAAGTTGGGACCACTTTTTTAAGTCAGAACAGTTCCGAGGACCACCTTACTCTTGTTCCCTTTGAAAGCAAAGCATATTTTAATACCAGTATATTTTAAAACTGAATTAATTAATTAAAATTAATTTACTTCGTTTAACTTTATATTAGTATTAACTAATTAAGTTAATGTTAATAGAAAAAAATCATTTTAGATTTTTAATAAATCAAGGTATTAGAGTTTGGACAATCTTTAACTTATTAATTAAACAAAATAAATAAATAAATAAATAAATAAATAAATAAATAAATAAATAAATAAAATAAATGAATAAATGAATAAAATAAAATGTTGGTATTCTCATTAATGAGATAGATAAGCCTGCAGATTCTGCGCAGTTGTTCTATATTTTGATATATGCTGGTGAGCTTAAGTCAGAGATCGTTACATACACAGAGTCGATTTCGGTACTTTGGTTTTATTAGAGTTAGTGATGAAAACTCTTTCTCAGAGTTAGTGATGAAAACCCTTTCTCACACAGATACGTGAAAGCAAACTGTATTATAATCTGTAAAGCACCACTGTACAGTTCAATGTATTCTCTTTTCACTTGTGTTGAGGTCCTGAAATTAACCATACTTTCTGCTTGGAATTTCATTTTAAGTCGAGAGTTCAATTACCTGTTCTCTTTCACTCAAGGAAAGTTTATGATATGATATGATATGATATGATATGATATGATATGATATGATATGATATGAATCCTGTTTAGCACGCTCGTAGCCCGGGCTAGCGAAATGTCTATGAATAGCACCCTGTAGCTTTAATAATAGAATAAATAAATAGGTTCTAGTAAACACTAGAATCACTTATATAACCAAACGTTTTCCTAAATTGCACAAAAATTATTTCTAACTAACAAATCTATTTGTGTTTCTCTTCCCTCATTACTAATTGTTTACCGAAAGTAATTTATAGGTATTTATTTATTTCAATTTAACTGAATGTTCACTTATATAATTTGTATTGGATTACCTTAATCAATTTATATTTATTCTACTTTAACTAACTGCTCACGTCTATATCATCTTGCCATTAAGTTCGTATGTATTGTATCTATCTCAATTTTGTTTACTCTTCGTCGTACGTTTTGCCAGGAAGATATTGAAGTAAAATAAAACCATAAATAAACGAAGTACCGTATGTCTATAGAGAAAAGAGAGACGAACAGAGGAGTTGATAATGAAATCAATAACATCCCTCGTACTGGTAAAAACAATTAAATAACTAATTTCTGTACATCGAATAAAAAAACACGAGAGTTTCAACCTTATAGAATGTGAACAGAAACAGTACGAAAGCCTTTCTCTCCTAGTCCAGCAACTTCGAGTAAACAGTACTCTGTACTGTGGTAATCACAACAAAACCGGCATAAGTAACATTACGAGTTTTGCTGTTCATCGGCCAGTTTTTTTCTTCCGTAACTGTACAGGCCTCCGCTTTCAGGATTCCGGGTTCCGGGAAAACTACTTTGCGTTCCGGGTCCAAGACTCGCGGACCTGGATAAAGAACAACCGGTTCCGGTTAGGGTTCTGGGACAACACTGTCTTCCGGGTCCAGGACAGCGAGTTCCGGGTTCAGGACTCAGGTTACAGGTGAGGACACACAAACTCCCGGTTCCGGTTCCCAAACTCCGGGTTACGGTTCCCAAAATCCGGGTTCCAATATCCCAAACTATAGTTTTCGGGTAAAACTCCGGTTTCCGCTTCCCAAACTCCGGGTTCAGCTTCCCAAACGACGGGTCCCAAACTCCGGGTTACACTTCCCAAACTCCGGGTCCCAAACTGCTGGTACCGGCTTCCAAACTACGGGTTCCGGTTTCCAAAATTCGGGTTCAGGATTCCAAACTCCGGGTTCAGTTCCCAAACACCGGGTTCCGGTTTCCAAACTCGTATGTAATCCATCCATAATTGGATTACGTATGTAATCCACAAAGATATGGATCACGTATGTAATCCATCCATAATTGGATTACATATGTAATCCACACCGATTTGGATTACGTATGTAATCCATCTATAATTAGACTGCACATGTAATCCATCCATAATTGGATTACACATGTAATCCATTCAGATTTGGATTACGTATGTAATCCATCCATAATTGGATTACACATGTAATCCACACAGATTTAGATTACGTATGTAATCCATCCATAATTGGATTACACATGTAATCCATCCATAATTGGATTACACATGTAATCCACATAGATTTGGATTACGTATGTAATCCATCCATAGTTGGATTACACATGTAATCCAAACATAATTGGATTACATATGTAATCCACAGATTTGGATTACGTACGTAATCCATCTATAATTGGATTACGTATGTAATCCATCTATAATTGGATTGCACATGTAATCCATCCATAATTGGATTACACATGTAATTCATCCATAATTGGATTACATATGTAATCCACACAGATTTGGATTAAGTATGTAATCCATCTATAATTGGATTGCACATGTAATCCATCCATAATTGGATTACATATGTAATCCACATAGATTTGGATGTCATATGTAATCCATACATAATTGGATTACACATGTTTTCCAAACAGATTTGGATTACATACGTAATCCATCCATAATTGTATCACATATGTAATCCATCTATAATTGGATTACATATGTAATCCATGTATTCCATACAGATTTGAATTACATACGTAATCCATCCATAATTGGGTCACATATGTAATCCACGCAATTGGAACACATATGTAATCCGTCCATAATTGGATTACGTATGTAATCCACACAGATTTGGATTACGTATGTAATCCTAAACTTCGGTTAGGGATCCAAAATCCGGGTTCCGGGTCCAAAACTCAGGGTTCCGGTTCCCAAACGAGGAAATAGCTTACCAAAACTCCGGGTTCCGGGTACCAAGTCCTAAAACTCCGGGTTGCGGTTCATAAAATCCGGGTTCCGGTTCCAAAACTCCGGCTTTCGTTCCCAAAATTCCGGGTCCCGGTTCTATAACTGCGGCCTCCAGGTCCAAAACTCTGGGATCCGTTTCCAAAACTCCGTGTTCCGGTTCCCAAAACCCGGATTAAGGTTCCAAAACCCCGCGCTCCGGTTCCAAAACTCCGGGTTCCGGTTCCAAAACTCTGGGTTCCGGTACCAAAACTCCGGGTTGCGGTTCCAAAACTCCGGGTTCCGTTTCCAAGACTCCGGGATCCGTTCCCAAAACTGCGGGTCCCAGGTCCCAAAACTCCGGGTTCCGGTTCCAAAACCCCGGGTTCCGGCTCTAAAAATCCGGGTTCCGGATCCAAAACTCTGCGTTCTCGTCCCAAAACTCCGGTTTCTAGTTCCAATCTCCGGGTTACGCTTCCAAAATTCCTGGTTCCGGTTCCCAAAACTCCGGGTTCCGGTTCCAAATTTCCTGGTTCCGGTTCCCAAAACTCCGGGTTCCGGTTCCAAAACTCCGGGTTCCGGCTCTAAAACTCCGCGTTCCGGATCCAAAACTCCGGGTTCTCGTCCCAAAACTCCGTGTTCCGCTTCTAAAACTCCGGGTTCCGGATCCAAAACTCCGGGTTCTCGTTCCAAAACTCCGGGTTCCAGTTCCAATCTCCGAGTTCTGGCTCCGAATTTCCTGGTCTCGGTTCCCAAAATACCGGGTTCCAGTTCAAAGCTCCGGGTTCCGGTTCAAAACTCCGGGTTCCGTTTCAAAACTCCGGGTTCCGTTTCCAAAACTACGGGTCCCAGGTTCCAAAGCTCAGGGTTCCGTTTCCAAACCTACGGGTTCAGGTTCCAAAACATCGGGTTTGTTTCTTAAACTCCGGGTTCAGGATGCAAAACTCCGTGTTCTCGTCCCAAAACTCAGGGTTCCGGTTCCAAAACTCCTGGTTCCGGCTCTAAAGCTCCGGGTTCCGGATAAAACTCCGGGTTCTCGTCCCAAAACTCCGGGTTTTATTTCCAATCTCCGGGTTCAGGTTCCAAAATTACTGGTTCCGGTTCCCAAAACTCCGGGTTCCGGTTCCAAATGTACCGGTTCCGGTTTCCAAAACTCCGGGTTCCGGTTCCAATACTCCGGATTCCTGCTCTAAAACTCCGCGTTCCGGATCCAAAACTCCGCGTTCCGGATCCAAAACTCCGGGTTCTCGTCCCAAAACTCAGGGTTCCGTTTCCAAACTACGGGTTCCGGTTCCAAATTTCCTGGTTCCTGTTCCCAAACTCCGGGTACCCGGTCTCCGGCTCCAAAACTCCAGGTTCCAGTTCAAAACTCCGGGTTCCGGTTGCAAAACTCGCGTTCAAAGATCCGGGTTCCGCACTGTCTTCCGCGTCCAGGACAGCGAGTTCCGGGTTCAGGACTCAGGTTACAGGTGAGGACACACAAACTCCCGGTTCCGGCTCTCAAACTCCGGGTTACGGTTCCCAAAATCCGGGTTCCAATATCCGAAACTATAGTTTTCGGGTAAAACTCCGGTTTCCGCTTCCAAAACTCTTGTTTCAGCTTCTCAAACTCCGGGTCCCAAACTGCTGGTACCGGCTTCCAAACTACGGGCTCCGGTTTCCAAAATTCGGGTTCAGGATTCCACACTCCGGGTTCAGTTCCCAAACACCGGGTTCCGGTTTCTAAACTCGTATGTAATCCATCCAAATTGGATTACGTATGTAATCCAAAAGATATGGATCACGTATGTAATCCATCCATAATTGGATTACATATGTAATCCACACCGATTTGGATTACGTATGTAATCCATCTATAATTCGACTGCACATGTAATCCATCCACAATTGGATTACACATGTAATCCATCCACAATTGGATTACACATGTAATCCACTCAGATTTGGATTACGTATGTAATCCATCCATAATTGGATTACACATGTAATCCACACAGATTTAGATTACATATGTAATCCATCCATAATTGGATTACACATATAATCCATCCATAATTGGAATACGTATGTAATCCAAATTTGGATTACGTATGTAATCCATCCGATTTCCGGATTACGTAAATCCATCCATAATTGGATTACTCATGTTATCCATCCATAATTGGATTACATATGTAATCCACAGATTTGGATTACGTATGTAATCCATCTATAATTGGATTACGTATGTAATCCATCTATAATTGGATTTCACATGTTATCCATCCATAATTGGATTACACATGTAATTCATCCATAATTGGATTACGTCTGTAATCCACACAGATTTGGATTACGTATGTAATCCTAAACTTCGGGTTAGGGATCCAAAATCCAGGTTCCGGTCAAAAACTCAGGGTTCCGGTTCCCAAACGAGGAAATAGCTTACCAAAACTCCGGGTTCCGGGTAAAATCAAGTCCTAAAACTCCGGGTTGCGGTTCAAAAATCCGGGTTCCGGTTCCAAAACTCCGGTTTCGTTCCCAAAATTCCGGGTCCGGATTACTAAACTCAGGCCTTCCAGGTCCAAAACTCTGGGTTCCGGTTCAAAACTCCGGTTCCGGTTCCCAAACCCGGGTTCCGGTTCCAAAACTCCGCGTTCCGGTTCCAAAACTCCGGGTTCCGGTTCCAAAACTCTGGGTTCCGGTTCCAAAACTCCGGGTTGCGGTTCCAAAACTCGGGTTCCGTTTCCAAAACTCCGGGATCCGTTCCAAAACTGCGGGTCCCAGGTCCCAAAACTCCGGGTTCCGGTTCCAAAACCCCGGTTCCGGTCTAAAAATCCGGGTTCCGGATCCAAAACTCCGGGTTCTCGTCCCAAAACTCCGGTTTCTAGTTCCAAAACTCCGGGTTCCGGTTCCAAAATTACTGGTTCCGGTTCCCAAAACTCCGGGTTCCGGTTCCAAATTTCCTGGTTCCGGTTCCCAAAACTCCGGGTTCCGGTTCCAAAACTCCGGGTTCCGGCTCTACAACTCCGCGTTCCGGATCCAAAACTCCGGGTTCTCGTCCCAAAACTCCGTGTTCCGCTTCTAAAACTCCGGGTTCCGGTCCAAAACTCCGGGTTCTCGTTCCAAAACTCCGGGTTCCATTTCCAATCTCCGAGTTCCGCTTCCAAATTTCCTGGTCTCGGTTCCCAAAATCCGGGTTCCAGTTCCCAAAGCTCCGGGTTCCGGTTCAAAACTCCGGGTTCCGTTTCGAAAACTCCGGGGTTCCGTTACCAAAACTACGGGTCCCAGGTTCAAAGCTCAGGGTTCCGTTTCCAAAACATCGGGATTTGTTTCTTAAACTCCGGGTTCAGGATGCAAAACTCCGTGTTCTCGTCCCAAAACTCAGGGTTCCAGTTCCAAAACTCCTGGTTCCGGCTCTAAAGCTCCGGGTTCCGGATACAAAACTCCGGGTTCCGTTAAAAAACTCCCCGGGTTTTAGTCCAAACTCCGGGATCCGGTTCCAAAATTCCTGATTCCGGTTCCCAAAACTCCGGGTTCCGGTTCCAAATTTACCGGTTCCCGTTCCCAAAACTTCGGGTTCCGGTTCCAATACTCCGGGTTCCGGCTCTAAATCTCCGCGTTCCGGATACAAAGCTCCCGGTTCTCGCCCCAAAACTCCGGGTTCTCGTTCCAAAACTCCGGGTTCGGGATACAAAACTCCGCGTTCTCGTCTAAAAAAATCCGGGTTCCAGTTCCAATCTACGGGTTCCGGTCCCGAATATCCTGGTTTCGGTTCCCAAAACACCGGCTTCCAGTTCAAAGCTCCGGGTTCCGTTTCGAAAACTCCGGGTTCCGTTTCCAAAGCTCCCGGTTCTGTTTCCAAAACTACGGGTTCAGGAACCAAAACTCCGGGTTTTGTTTCTAAAACTCCGGGTTCCGGTTCCAAAACTCCTGGTTCCGGCTCTAAAGCTCCGGGTTCCGGATACAAAGCTCCCGGTTCTCGCCCCAAATCTCCGGGTTTTAGTTCCAATCTCCGGGTTCCAGTTTCAAAATTCCTGGTTCCGGTTCCAAATTTACCGGTTCCGGTTTCCAAAACTCCGGGTTCCGGTTCCAATACTCCGGTTTGCGGCTCCAAATCTCCGCGTTCCGGATCCAAAACTCCGTGTTCCGCTTCCAAAACTCCGGGTTCGGGATCCAAAACTCCGGGTTCGGGGTCCAAAACTCCGGGTTCGTGATCCAAAACTGCGGGTTCTCGTCTGAAGAACTCCGGGTTCCAGTTCCAATCTACGGGTTCCGGTTGCGAATTTCCTGGTTTCGGTTCCCAAAACACCGGCTTCCATTCCAAAGCTCCGGGTTCCGTTCCGAAAACTCCGGGTTCCGTTTCCAAAACTACGGGTCCCAGGTTCCAAAGCTCCCGGTTCTGTTTACAAAACTACGGGTTCAGGAACCAAAACTCCGAGTTTTGTTTCTAAAACTCCGGGTTCCGGATCCAAAACTCCGTGTTCTCGTCACATAACTGAGGGTTCCGGTTCCAAACTAAGGGTTCCGGTTCCAAAATTCCAGGTTCCAGTTCAAAACTCCGGGTTCCGGTTGCAAAACTAGCGTTCAAAGCTCCGGGTTCCGTTTCCAAAACTCCGGGTTCCGGTTCCAAAATTCAGGGCTCCAGTTCCATAACTCCGGGTTCCGGATCAAAAAATCCGGGTTGCGGTCCCAAAATTCCGGGTTCCGGATCTAAAACTCCGGGTTTCCGGGCCAAACTCCGGGTTCTGGGTACCAAGAACGAAAACTCCGGGCTCCGGTTGCAAAAATCCGGGTTCCGGTTGGAAAAATTGGGTTCCGGTCACAAACCTCAGGGTTCCGGATCCAAAACTCCGCGTTCTCGTCCCAAAACTTCGGTTTCCGGTTCCAAATCTCCTGGTTCCGGTTCCCAATACTTCGGGCCCAGGGTTCCGGTTCCAAAACTCCAGGATCCGGTTCCAAAACTCCTGGTTTTCTTCCAAAAACTCCGGGTTCCGGTTCCAAATCTCCTGGTTCCGGTCCAAAACTCCGGGTTCCGTTTGAAAAACTTCGGGTTCCGGTTTAAACACCCCGTTCCGGTTCCAAAATCCGGGTTCCGGTCCAGGTTCCGGTCCCAAAACTCCGGGTTCCGGTCCCACAACTCCGGGTCCCAGGTCCCAATACTCCGGGTTCCGGTTGCAAAAGTTTTGGGTTGCGGGTCCAAAACTCCGGGATCCGGAACCAAAACTCCGGGTTCTTGTCCCAAAACTCCGAGTTCCGTTCCACAACTCCGGGTTCCGGTTCCAAATCTCCTGGTTCCGGTTCGCTATACTCCGGGCCCCGGGATCCGTTTCCAAAACAACGGGTTCCGGTTGCAAACTCAGGGTTCCGGTTCCATAACTCCAGGTTGAGTTTCCAAAACACCGGGTTCCAGTCCCAAAACTCAGGGTTCCGGTCCAAAAACTCCGGGTTCTGGATCCAAAAACTCCGGGTTCCGGTTCCAAAACTCCAGGTTGCGGTTCCAAAACTCCGGGTCCCGGTTCGAAAACTCCGTGTTCCGTTTCCAAATCTCCGTGTTTCGCTTCCAAATCTCCGGGTTCCGTTTCAAAGCTCCGGTCTCCGGTTCAAACCTCCGGGTTCCTGTTCCAAAACTTCGGGTTCCGGTACCAAAACCCCGGTTTCCGGTCCCAAAACTCCGGGTTCCGGTCCCAAAACTCAGGGTTCCGGTTCCAATACACCGGGTTCCGATCCCAAAACTCCGGGTTCCGGTTCCCAATATTCCGGGCCCCAAGTTCCGGTTCTAAAACTCCGGGTTCCGCTTCCAAATCTACTGGTTCCGTTTCCCAATACTCCGGGCCCCGGTTTCCGGTTACAAAACTACGGGTTCCGGTTACAAAACTAAGGGTTCCGGTTACAAAACTATGGTTTCCGGTCCCAAAACTCAGGGTTCCGTTCCCAAATCTCCGGGTTCTCGATCCAAATCTCCGGGTTCCGGTTCCAAAACTCCAAGTTACGGTTCCAATTCTCCGGGTCCCGGTTCCAAAACTCCGGGTTCCGTTTACAAATCTCCGTGTTCCGTTTAAAAAACTCCGTGTTCCGCTTCCCAAACTCCGGGTTCCAGTTACGAAACCCCGGGTTCCAGTTACGAAACCCCGGGTTGCAGTGTCTAAACACCGTGCTCCGCTTCCCAAATCCAGGGTTCTGACTACCAAACTCCGGGCAGCGAACTCCGGGTTACGGATCCCATAACTCCGGATTCCGGGACCAAAATTAGGGTTTCTGGTTCATAACCTCCGGGTTCCTGTTCCCTAACTTGCGGTTCGCAAACTTCGGGTTTGTATCCCAAAATGCGTGTTGGTGTCATACTCAGGGTTGCGGGTCCCAAACAAAAAAAATGAAAAAATCGAAAAGTAATTTTGAAGAGAATAATATAAAAAACGTTAAATAAAAAGTTTTTAAAATAAAAAAATCGAAAAAATAAAAAAATATATGGGCCCTATTTTGAAGAAAATTTAAAAAAAAAATAAAAAAAATGTGACAAAAAAATATCTAAAAATAATTATTAAAAGAAATTAAAAGAATTAAAAAATATTTACAAAAATACAAAAATAAATTTGAAAAACAAATGTTAAAAAAATAAAAACATTGCACAAAAATTTTCAAAATTGAAATTTTTTTATAATTTGTTTCAAAATTTTTGAAATTTATTGAAAAATTTTTTTAACATTATATTGAAACTTATTATTTAAAACTTTTTGAAAAATTTTTTTGAAAAATTATTTCAAATATATTTTCAAAAAAATTTTTCAAGATATTTTATTTTAAAAATAAAAATGGAAAAATGATTTTAAAGAAATTTAATAATTTTTTAAATTTAAAAAAATTTACAAAAATGAATGCTTTCAAAAAATTTTCGAATTACTATTTTAATTTTCAAAACTTTTCTGAAAAATTTTATTTTTATAAACAAATTCTTAATAAAATTTTTACATTTTTACTTTTTTTCTTAATTTCTTCAAATTTCGTTTTGCATTTTTAAATATTTTTTTAAATTTCTTATTTTTAATTTTTTACTTTTTTTTCAATTTTTATTCATTATATTTTAATTCTTCAAATTTATTCTCAAACTGTTTTTCTTGTAAATTTTATTATTTACAGTTTTTTTTTTAATTTTTGTCAATTTTTTTCTTTTGATTTAATATATTATGGGACCTGGGCCCCGGATCACGGTGTATTTGCAAACCATGCCCAAGTTTTGTAACCGGAAACCGGAATTTTGGGACCGGAACCCGGAGTTTTGAAAACGAAACCCGGAGTTTTGGATAATGAACCCGGACTTTTGGAACCGGAACACGGAGTTTTGGAAACGGCACTTGGGGCCCCGGAATATTGGGAACTGGAATTTGGGATTTCGGTCCGGAACCCGGAGTTTTGGGACCGGAGCCCGCAGTTTTGGGACCGGACCCCGAAGTTTTCAACCGGAATCCGGAGTTTTGGAACTGGAACCCGCTGTTTTGGAACTGGACCCCGGAGGATTTGGGAACGGAACCCGGAGTTTTGGGCCCGGAACCTGGAGTTTTGGAACCGGAACTTGGGGCCCGGAAAATTGGGAACGGGAACCCGGAGATTTGGGACCGGAACCCGGAGTTTCGGGACTGCAAACCGGAGTACTTGAACCGGAACCCGGAGCTTTGGAACCGAAACCCGGAAGTTTGGAACTGAAACCCGGATTTCTCAACTGTAACCCGGAGTTTTGAAAGCGGAACCAGGAGATTTGGAACCTGAACTAGGAGTTTTGGGAGAACCCGGAGTTTTGGGACCGGAAACCGGAGTTTTGGAACCGGAACCGGGAGTTTTGAAACAGGACCCCGGGGATTGGATCAGGAACACGGAGTATTGGTAACAGAAACCGGAGTTATGGGACCGGAACCCGGAGTTTTGCAACTGAAATCCGGAGTTTTCAACCGAAACCCGGAGTTTTGGAACCGGAACCCGGAGATTTGGAAACGGAACCAGGATATTTGCAACGGGAACCCGGAGTTTTAGGAGGAAAAACAGGAGTTTTGGCACCGTAACCCGGAATTTTGCAACCGGAACCGGAACCCGGAGTTTTGGAACCAGGATTTGGAACCAACCCGGAGTTTTGGAAACAGAACCCGGAGTTTTGGAACGGAACCCGGAGTTTTTGAACCGAGTTTTGGGAACCGGAACCCGGAGTTTTGGGAACCCGGAGTTTTGGGACCGGAACCCGGAATTTTGGGACAAACCCGGAGTTTTTGGACGGAAACCCCCCGGAGTTTTGGAACCGAAACCCGAATTTGGGACCGGAACCCGGAGTTTTGGGACCGGAATCCGGAATTTTTGGAACAGGAACCCGGAGGTTTGGAACTGGAACCCGGATTTTTTGACAGGAAACAGGAGTTTTGGGACCGGAACCCGGAGTTTTGGAACCGGAAGCGGGAGGTTTGGAATCGGAACTTGGGGCCCGGAATATAGGGAACCGGAACCCGGAGTTTTGGGACCGGAACCCGGAGCTTTGGAACCGAAACCCGGAAATTTGGAACCGAATCCGGAGTTTTGAACTGGAACCCGGAGTTTTCAAACCGGAACCAGGAGATTTGGAACCAGAACCAAAAGTTTTGGGAAAACCCGGAGTTTTTCGTACCGGAACCCGGAGTTTTGGAACTGGAACCCGGAGTTTTGAGACCTGGACCCGGAACCCGGAGTTTTGAAAGATGACCACGGGAATTGGATCAGGAACGCGGAGTATTGGTAACGGTACCCGGGTTTTGGGACCGGAACCCGGAGTTTTGGGACCGGAAACCGGAGTTTTTACCCGGAAGGGAACTTGGAACTAGGGAAACGGAACCCGGAGTTTAGGGACCTGAACCCGGAGTTTGGAACCGGAACCTGTAGTACTGGAACCGGAACCCGGAGCATTGGAACCGAAACCCGGAAGTTTGGGACAGGAACCCGGAGTTTTGTACCGGAACCCGGAGTTTTGGGACGAACCGGAACAACCGAAGTTTTGGAACGGAACCCGGAGTTTTGGGACCGCAACCGGAACCCCCGGAGTTTTGGAACCGGAACCAGAACCAGGAGTTTTGGAGAACCCGGAGTGGAACCCGGAGTTTTGGAACCGAAACCCGGAGTTTTGGGACCTGGACCCGGAACCCGGAGTTTTGAAACCGGACCCGGAACCAAAAACGCGAAGTTTGTACCGGAACCCGGAGTTTTTGGGACCGGAACACGGAGTTTTGCAACCGGAACCCCAGAACCCGGAGTTTTGAAACCGGACCCCGGGGATTGGATGAGGAACGCGGAGTATTTGTACCGGAACCGGAGTTTGGGACCGGAACACGGGTATTGGGACATGAACCCGGAACTAGCCCGAGTTTTGGAACCGTAACCCGGAGATATGGAATCGGAACCAGGAGATTTGGAAACGGAACCAGGAGAAAACGGAACCGGATTTTGGGACCGCAACCCGGAATTTTGCAACCGGAACCCGGATTTTGGAACTCGAACCCGGGCCCGGAGTTTGGGAAACGGAACCAGGAGATTTGGAATCGGAACCCGGAGTTTTGGAGAACACGAACACGGAACCAGGAGTTTGACCGGAACCCAAAGTTTTGGAACCTGGAGTTTTGGAAATCCCCGAGGTTTGGAACCTGTGAGCCGGAAACCGGAGTTTGGGACGGGAACCCAGAGTTTTGGAACCGGAACCCGGAGCTTTGGGAACGGAACGGAGTTTAAATCGGAACCCGAACTGTTTTGAACCGGAACCCGGAGTTTTGGAACTGGAACCGGAACCGTTACCAGGAGATTTGGAACCGGAACCAGGAGTTTTGGACGAGAAAACGAAGTTTTTGACGGAACCGGAGTTTTGCGACCGGAACCCAAGTTTTGGAACCGGATCCCGGAGGTTTGAGACCTGGGAGTTTTTTGGATCCGGAACCTGGAGTTTTGGAACCCGGAGTTTTGGATCCGGAACCAGGAATTTGGGACCGGAAACTGGGGACCCCCGTAGTTTAAAACCGGAACACGGGTTTTGGAACCGGAACGCGGTTTGGGATCGAAACTCGGAGTATTGGAATCGGAACCCGGAACCCCCGGAGTTTTGGAACATAAACCCGGGTTTTGGAACCCGGAGTTTTGGACCCGGAACCCGAACACGGTTTTGGAGCTTCAAATCCGAGAAACGGAACTTGACTTTGGAACGGAACCCGGTTTTTGAAACCGGAACCAGGAGTTTTGCGGAACCAGGAAGAACCGAGTTTTGAACCGGAACCCGGAGTTTTGAAACCGGAAACCCCACGGGTTTGGAACGCGGAACCCGGAGTTTGGGACCGGAACCCGGAGTTTTGACCGGAACCCTGAGTTTTTTACGGACCCAGAACCCGGAGTTTTGGGAAACCGGCGTTTTGAAAACCCGGAGTTTTGGAACGGGAGTTTGGAACCGGAACCCGGAGTTTTGGAACGTGAACCCGTAGTTTAGGAAATGGATCCCGGAGTTTTGCGACCAGAACTCGGAGTTTTGGAAACGGAACCCGGAGTTTTGGAACCGGAACCGGGTTTTGAACCGGAACAATGGATTTTGGAACTGGAACCCGGAATTTTGGAACCGGGACCCGGATATTTGCAACCGCTACCTGGAGATTTGGAACCGGAACCCGGAGTTTTGGAACCGGGACCCGGATATTTGCAACCGCTACCTGGAGATATGGAACCGGAACCCGGAGTTTTGGAAACGAAACCCGGAGTTTTCTAAACGAAACCCGGTGATTTGGAAACGAAACCCGTAGTTTTGGAAAGGAAACCCGGAGTTTTGGGACCTGGGACCCAGAATTTTGGGACGCGATCGCGGAGTGTTGGATCCGGAATCAGGTGTTTTACAAACGGAAATCGGAGTTTTGGAACCGGAACCCGGAGTTTCGGAAGCGGAACACGGAGATTTGGAAAGTGAACCCGGATTTTGGAACCAGAACCCGGAGTTTTGGAATCGGAACACGGAGATTGGGAATCGGAACACGGATATTTAGTTCCGGAACACGGAGATTTGGAAACGGGACCCGGAGTTTTGGAACCGGGACCCGGAGAATTGGAACCGCAACCTGGAGATTTGGAACCGGAATCCGGAAATTTTGGATCGAGAATCCTGAGTTTTGTAATCGGAACCCGCAGTTTTAGAACCGGAACCCGTAGTTTTGGAACCGGAACCTGGGGCCCGAAGTATTGGGAACCGGAACCAGGAGATTTGGGATCGGAACCCGGAGTTTTGAAAACGGAACCCGGAGTTTTGGAAACGGAACCCGGAGTTTTGGAACCGGAACTTGGGGCCCGGAGTTTTGGGACCGGAACCCGGAGATTTGGAACCGGAACCCGTAGGATAGAACCGGAGCCCGGTGCTTTGAACCGGAACCCGGAGTTTTGGAACCGGTACCTTTAATTCTGGGACCAGAACCTGGGTACCTGGAGTACTAGGAACCGGACCCAGGAAATTTGGAAACGGAACACGGAGTTTGGAACCGGAACCCGGAGTTTTGGTACCGGAACCGGGAGTTTTGGGAACGGATCCCGGAGTTTTGGAACCGGAACCCAGAGTTTTGGAACCGGAAAACGGAGTTTTGGAACCGGAACCCAGAGTTTTGGAACCGGAGCCCGGGGTTTTGGAACCGGAACCAGGGGTTTTGGAACCTGAATCCGGGTTTTGGGAACTGGAAACCTGAGTTTTGGGAACCGGAACCCCGGGGTTTGGGAACCGGAACCGGAACTAGGAGTTTTGGAAACGGAACCCGGAGTTTTGCAACCGGATCCCGGAGTTTTGGATCCTGAGGCCGCAGTTATAGAACCGGAACCCGGAATTTTGGAACAAAAAGCCGGAGTTTTCGAACTGTAAACCGAAGTTTTCGAACCGCAACCCGGAGTTTTGGGACTTGGTATCCGGAACCTGCAGTTTTGGTAATCTATTTCCTCGTTTGGGAACCGGAACCCGAATTTTGGATCCCTACCCGGAGTTTAGGATTACATACGTATCCAAATCTGTGTTGATTACATGTAATCCAATTATGGACGGATTACATAT
>JAJSOF020000025.1:22941602-22956125 GCA_025594305.2 Periplaneta americana | reverse complement strand
ATCAATATCACTACCATGGCATTGAACAGATCGGAAGTGATTCAGTGAAATCAGTGTTGCCAATTCAGCGATTTTACGGACTAGACCTAGAGTTTTTGGATGACGATTTAGTACAGATTTGACTGTCAGAAACTAGCTAAAAATGTGGCTTTTATTTAGAGTGACCAGATTTTATGCTCGACCATGCCGAAATGTAGTAATTATACACCTGGTAGCAGTCCTTTAATGCATGTCATTAAAGTACACCTATTCATTAAAGTTCGTCCCGCGCCGTGGCGTCGCGGTCTAAGGCATCCGCCTAGGACTCGCGTTACGGAATGCGCTGGTTCGAGTCCTCATGGGGGAAGAAATTTTCTCATGAAATTTCGGCCAGTGTATAGGACCAGTGCCCACCCAGCTTCGTGATGCACTTGAGGAGCTACGATAGGTAGCGAAATCCGGTTGAGAATACCAGCTATAACGGCTGGGATCATTGCTAACCGATACCTCCATTCTGGTTGGATGATCGTCCACCTCTGCTTCGGCATGTGGGCGTGAGGCCAGCAGCCGGCTGGTCGGTCTGAGCCCCTTTACGGGCTGTAGCGCCACAGTTATTATTATTATTATTATTATTATTATTATTATTATTATTATTATTATTATTATTATTATTATTCATTAAAGTTCAGGTTTTCGATTATTCTCGGATATGCAATCGAAAGACAAAGGAAACGTCACGGAGGCTGGAAATCCAATACTGTCGCAAGAAAGGTTATGTTCTGTTACTATAATAATTAGCGTTAATTGTAAATAATATTCAAATAAATTCAATTTGTCATCTCGTTTTCAATTCTAAATCAATTTCCAGGTTATACATTCTCTGCATTACATCAAGGTCAATGGCATTACTGTTCCTCGGAAAAAATCAGTACTTTCGCGTCTGCGCACATCTCACAATTCAAGAGCTATGAACAAGGTCACTTCCGATCTTCTGTCAGATACAAATAAAATGTATACTTCTGAATAATTTAAAGTTAGAAATATGGTCGAGCATAAAAAGTCGTATGAAACTTGCCTATAATGGTAATTAAGACGCTCGTATGAAAATTATGAAACTCGCTTGCGCTCGTTTAATAAACAAACATACTTGCGTCTTAATTACTATCATTATAGGCTCGTTATAATGCACTATTATAGGCTAAGCAAAAAGAACAGAACACGCCACGACAATATAATAGCCAATCTGACCCTAACTTGCTTCAATAAAAAGTAAAAGATATAAAGAACGACGTAGTCTTTATTAGTCACTATTGATAGAACCGAACAAAATAATATTCGAAGTAAATAAACGGCATAAGACAATTATAAATTATTAGAAATTATTAACATTTTAACACATTAAACAAAATAAAGTTTTAAGCGAAGTTTATTCCTAATAATGTTAGTTAATTAATGGGGTTTTAAAGGAAATTCTTTAAAAAACCAAAACACAAACAATATCATGAGCTAAATATGAACAATAATGTTACCTACACTTAAATATTTCAGAAACTTCAAATAAACAAATATTTTGTACAATCATATTTATCAATATTTGTCATCGTTAGTGGTTCTGTAGTTTTGTTTGAGTGTATAGCATGTAATGACCTTGTATTTTCTGGAATCAAATCATGAAATTCACTACAGGTATACTTTATGTTTTAGAGCCCGGAATTTTAGGTCCTAAATGTTAATATTGTTCCTCGCTATAGTTTATAAATATAGAAGCCATGCCTCCACTTCTTTGAGATATCATTCAGTATTTTTCCCTTTGGAATAGTTAAAGGTCTTTAATCCTTTTAACCGTCACTTACAGATTAGCGCACGGTTAACAAGATTCATTGTCCAGTCCTTGTGACTCTGTTGTCTATTATATTACATATCGGACCTGTCTTCGGATAGTTGACTAAACAACAACAACAACAAAACAAAGTTTGAGAAGAATAATAGGGAGCGTTAAATTTTAAATTTGAACATAATTAATAATTAATAATATTAATAGGCCTATTACTTAATACTGCAATAATAAAAAATATACAGTATAAATTTTAAAGAGGCTTTTATGTTTTCGGAATTCATGCTAATCATTTCGTGTGGTCAAGAACAAATCAGTGAATTTCATATTGCCAGACAAAATACATTTTAATATTTTAACGGACATAAATAAATAGACAGACGGACAAATAAAAAATTAATAAACAAGTAAGTAAATCGATAAATAAATAAATAAATAAATAAATAAATAAATAAATAAATAAATAAATAAATAGATCAATAAATAACTTAATAAATAAACGAACGAAAAATAAATTAAATAAATAAGTAAATAATAAATAAATAGGTCAATAATAACTTAATAAACGAACGAAAAATAAAATAAATAAATGAGTGAATAATAAATAAATAAGTAAATAATAAACGAATAAATAGATAATTAAATAATTAAATAAATAAAAGTAGTAAATAGATAAATAATAATTTAATAAATAAACGAACGAACAAATAAATTAAATAAATAAGTAAATAAACGAATAAATAAGTAGATACATAAATAAGTAAATAAATAAACAAATACATAACTAGATAAATAAATAACTCCATAAATAGACTAACGAACAAATAAATAAAATAAATAAGTAAATAATAAACAAATAAGTAAATAAATAAATAACTTCATAAATAAATGGACGAAGAAATAAATTGAATAAATAAGTAAATAATAAACGAATAAATAAGTAGATACATAAATAAGTAAATAAATAAACAAGTACATATTAGATAAATAAATAACTCCATAAATAGACTAACGAACAAATAAATAAAATAAATAAGTAAATAATAAACAAAGAAGTAAATAAATAAATAACTTCATAAATAAATGGACGAAGAAATAAATTGAATAAATAAGTAAATAATAAACGAATAAATAAGTAGATACATAAATAAGTAAATAAATAAACAAGTACATAACTAGATAAATAAATAACTCCATAAATAGACTAACGAACAAATAAATAAAATAAATAAGTAAATAATAAACAAATAAGTAAATAAATAAATAAGTAAGTAGATAAATAAATAACTTACTAAATAAACGAACATATAAATTAAATAAATAAATATGAAAATAAATAAATAAGTAAATAAATATTATTGTTTCAGTACATAGCACCTGATTTGGCAATAAATGGTAACAGTTGGCAAAATTGGCAAAATTGAAAAAAACATAGGGATATAGAGAGCCTGTGGTGGATAGAGGGGATGAACTGTTTGGTGTGATGTGCTACCTCGGAGTTGATGTAAGTTGCATTCCAAATGTTTGTGTAGTAATTTTCCAGAAGTTGCTTGGCTCGAGACATAGGGATGGAGTTGTAGGCTATATAGTACTTTTATAACTGGCAGCAATCTTTGCTAGGTAGTCAGCTCGTTCATTACCTCTGATTCCTGTATGTCCTCTGACCCAGTCTAATGAGATGAGTTGACTTCTTGAGAGTGATAATTTTCTTTCTAATGTGGACTGCTATTGGTTGTGTAGTTCTTCTATTTGCGATGGCAAAGACTTCTGCTTGCGAGTCTTCGTGTACTGCATAAGCCTATGAGATTTTATCTTTGCTTTGCTGTTGAATCCAGTCTACTGCCATTTGGATGCCTAGTAGTTCTGCTTGGAATACCGAGCATTCGTTGTCTGTGGTTCCTGACATTCGTAGTTTTGAGAATAGGACGGGCCCAAGATTCTAACCCCTAGTTCTTGGAAGGCGGATGTGCTGTACAGCATTTCACTGAAGATACTGAGTCGGTGTCCTACAAGGACGCATTAGGCATTACGAGGTAGAAATGTTTGCTTTTAAACTGCATTCCATGATAAAACAATTATAAAAACTATATAGATCAACATTTCAGTCTTAAACAGAGCTGCCAAAGCTTCCCATGACCTTTCCCTACGAAGCGATATCTGCGTCGACATACTTCTGTCTAATCTGCTGGCTGTATTGTTACTTTAAAACGTCTGTCCATCACATCTCAGCTTGCATAGGAGTCCTTAGTCGAAGAACAGTTAACCAACGTTTGTGCATAGCATTGCAGCCAGAGGAATGTTAGAGTAGGCCGGTAACAGCTCTTTATCTGCATCTTCGATCACATCGAACCTGACTACAAATCTGTACTTCCTTGTTCCCGCGTGTGGACTGTAAACAATCTGAACACAGGTGGAAGGGAACCTGGGTCATGCCCACGCGCACTTGCTTCACCCACACGGGTCCGTTGTGCTTCCACCAGGATTGAATTCTGACGTGGGTTATGAATAGCCTACAAATTTTGCCTGAAGCCCTCCTATTTAGCGTCAGAATTTCCTTACTTACTTACTGGCTTTTAAGGAACCCGAAAGTTCGTTGCCGCCCTCACAAGCTCGCCATAGGTCCCTATCCTGAGCAAGATCAATCCAGTCTCTATCATCAAATCCCACCTCCCTCAAATCCATTTTAATATTATCCTCCCATCTACGTCTCGGCCTCCCCAAAGGTCTTTTTCCCTCCGGCCTCCCAACTAACACCCTATATGCATTTCTGGATTCACCCATATGTGCTACATGCCCTGCCCATCTCAAACGTCTGGATTTAATGTTCCTAATTACGTCAGATGAAGAATACAGTGCGTGCAGTTCTGCGTTGTGTAACTTTCTCCATTCTCCTGTAACTTCAGCCCTTTTAGCCCCAGATATTTTCCTAAGAACGTTATTCTCAAACACCCTTAACCTATGTTCCTCTCTCAAAGTGAGAGTCCAAGTTTCAAGCATAAAGAAGTACTGGTAATATAACTGTTTTATAAATTCTAACTTTCAGTTTTTGACAGCAGACTGGATGATAAAGCTTCTCAACCGAATAATAACAGGCATTTCCCATATTTATTCTGTTTTTAATTTCCTCCCGAGTATCATTTATATTTGTTACTGTTGCTCCAAGATATTTAAACTTCTCCACCTCTTCAAAAGATAAATTTCCAATTTTTATATTTCCATTTCGTACAATATTCTCGTCACGAGACATAATCATATACTTCGTCTTTTCGGGATTTACTTCCAAACCTATCTCTTTACTTGCTCCAAGTAAAATTCCCGTATTTCCCTTAATCGTTTGTGGATTTTCTCCTAACATATTCACGTCATCCGCATAGACAAGCAGCTGATGTAACCCGTTCAATTCCAAACCCTCTCTGTTATCCTGGACTTTCCTAATGGCATACTCTAGAGCAAAGCTAAAAGTAAAGGTGATAGTGCATCTCCCTGCTTTAGCCCACAGTGTCAGAATTTCCTTACGTGTCCTAAATCAACAACATAGGCTCCACTGCTTCTCTTCTGCAGAAAGTTATGCTAAGGATGTCCATCACCATCGGTCGGGCTTGAAGTCCCGAACCTCGGAGATGCCCAAGTGCAGGTTCTTCACTGCAAACTCGGTGTGGTGCCAATTCATCCAGGAATTTTCATGAAGCATTTTCATCCTCGTAACAGTGGTGCAGTGGATAATTTGCCCAAAATTATTAACCCAAAAGAAAGTTCACCCGAAGAAAATTGTCCCAAATGTATAATTTTATTGCTTTATGTGTTAGATTTATGTACTGCATTTTTTATTTCTTCCACTTCTTGTAGCGATGTTGATCGTGCTCAACAGCCTTCAAAATCTTCAGCATCCGGCGCTGTAGTAATAGCCCGTTTCGTGCAATTTGGTTTCTTCTACAAACCCAATACAATTTAGTTCTGTTAGCATTTCTTGAGTGCAAGTTATACAGATATTCTCTGTGGACCAAATTCATTCCATTTCTTGTACTTTGTATAATTTCTCCCTGGTCGCGCATTAAGGCTGGTTCACAATAAACCAGGAACGGAAACGGCAACGAGAACGAGAACGGAAATATGGTTAAAATAAATGTATTTAAATGTGAGGATTCACAATTAACTATTGTGTACGTTCACATTTAAATACATTTATTTTAACATTATTTCCCTTCTCGTTATCGTCGCCGTTCCGTTCCCATTTATTAATGAACCAGCCTTAGACCTGATTTATGAGCAACTGGAAATTTAAAACTGTATAGTGATGTATGAGCAACTGGAAATTTAAAACTATATAATAATAATAATAATAATAATAATAATATTAATAATAATAATAATAAGAAGAAGAAGAAGAAGAAGAAGAAGAAGAAGAAGATTAGCTCCGTATGTAGATGAAATTATTGGGGATCATCAGTGCGGTTTTAGGCGTAATAGATCGACTATTGATCAGATTTTTTTCTATTCGACAGATAATGGAGAAAAAAATGGGAGTATAAAGTACAGTATATCAGTTATTCATAGATTTCAAAAAGGCATATGACTCGGTTAAGAGGAAGAATTATATGATATTCTTATTGAATTTGGTATTCCCAAGAAACTAGTTCGATTAATTAAAATGTGTCTCAGTGAAACATACAGCAGAGTCCGTATAGGTCAGTTTCTATCTGATGCGTTTCCAATACACTACGGGCTAAAGCAGGAGATGCACTATCACCTTTAC
The DNA here is from genome assembly GCA_025594305.2 of Periplaneta americana. Lineage (NCBI taxonomy): Eukaryota > Metazoa > Arthropoda > Insecta > Blattodea > Blattidae > Periplaneta > Periplaneta americana. The sequence continues at coordinate 22,949,559 of JAJSOF020000025.1, read as the reverse complement.
TTTTTAACTTCGCTTTAGATAACAGGCAGGGTTTGGAATTGAACGGGTTACATCAGCTTCTTGTCTTTGCGGATGACGTGAATATGTTAGGAGAAAATCCACAAACGATTAGGAAAACACGGAAATTTTACTTGAAGCAAGTAAAGCGGTCGGTTTGAAGTAAATCCCGAAAAGATTAAGTATATGATTATGTCTCGTGACCAGAATATTGTACGAAATGGAAATATAAAAATTGGAGATTTATCCTTCGAAGGGGTGGAAAAATTCAAATATCTTGGAGCAACAGTAACAAATATAAATGACACTCGGGAGGAAATTAAACGCAGAATAAATATGGGAAATGCGTGTTATTATTCGGTTGAGAAGCTTTTATCATCTAGTCTGCTGTCAAAAAATCTGAAAGTTAGAATTTATAAAACAGTTATATTACCGGTTGTTCTGTATGGTTGTGAAACTTGGACTCTCACTCTGAGAGAGGAACATAGGTAAAGGGTGTTTGAGAATAAGGTGCTTAGGAAAATATTTGGGGCTAAGCGGGATGAAGTTACAGGAGAATGGAGAAAGTTACACAACGCAGAACTGCACGCATTGTATTCTTCACCTGACATAATTAGGAACATTAAATCCAGATGTTTGAGATGGTTAGGGCATGTAGCACGCATGGGCGAATCCAGAAATGCATATAGAGTGTTAGTTGGGAGACCGGAGGAAAAAGACCTTTGGCAGGGCCGAGACGTAGATGGGAGGATAATTTTAAAATGGATTTGAGGAGGTAGGATATGATGATAGAGACTGGATTAATCTTGCACAGGATAGGGACCGATGGCGGGCTTATGTGAGGGCGGCAATGAATCTTCAGGTTCCTTAAAAGCCATTTGTAAGTAAGTAAGTAATAATAATAATAATAATAATAATAATAATAATAATAATAATAATAATAATAATAATATAATAATAATAATAATAATATAATAATAATAATAAAATAATAATAATAATAATAATAATATAATAATAATAATAATAATAATATAATAATAATAATAATAATAATATAATAATAATAATAATAATAATATAATAATAATAATAATAATATAATAATAATAATAATAATAATAATATAATAATAATAATAATAATAATAATAATAATAATAATAATAATAATAATATAATAATAATAATAATAATAATAATAATAATAATAATAATAATAATAATAATATAATAATAATAATAATAATAATATAATAATAATAATAATAATAATAATAATAATAATAATAATAATAATAATAATAATAATATATAATAATAATAATAATAATAATAATAATAATAATAATAATAATAATAATAATAATAATAATAATAATAATAATATAATAATAATAATAATATAATAATAATAATAATAATAATAATAATAATATATATAATAATAATAATAATAATAATAATAATATAATAATAATAATAATAATATAATAATAATAATATATAATAATAATAATAATATAATAATAATAATAATAATATAATAATAATAATAATAATAATAATAACAATCCGTGGCGCTGCAGCCCGTGAAGGCCCTAGACCAGCGGTGACCAAAACTCGAGCTGCAGTGATTACATGCCACAGACAGCCTATGAAGTAAGGAGACGGAGGAAAGGTACTTGGCATGAAAACTACAACCAGTGGTGGTTCCCGCACTAACATCTTGATCAATCCTGCGGATAAAATCTCAAGCTTTGCTGTATCAGTAATGTCACTGCTGTCATCAAGAGCCAATGAATAATATATGATTTTTTCTTGCTTTTTTTTTTTTTTAACCTTCCTCTTGAATATAATCAGGAATTTTCTAAATTCTTCTCTCGATACTTGGTCGAAATTCATAGCTTTTTCAAAATTAAAAACTTCTTATGAACAAGTTATTTAAGCTATTTTAATCATTACTCTTTTGAGAAATTTAGTTCTATTAAAAGGCTTTAGAGCACGAGATATTTCAAACCACATTAGATAGCTGACTTCCCAACATTTATTTATCTCATCTTTCTCTTCCTGGCTATGACATGTCAATTCCTGGCGTTTAACAGTTCGTTGGCACATAATATTGAATCACTTTTTCTACAATATTATTATTAAATTAATGACTAATAAATAGTTACCCTCAACTAAAGATTAAGAAGATTAAAATTGAGATAAAAACCTAACAATTTCATCCTTCTAGGGAGAAGATCTAAAAATATCAATATTCGTAAAATCTATTAGAAAGATACAATTAAAAAATTTAGTGTCTGTTCTCCATAAAGTCAGCGTCACGTAGGGAGTGGAACGGGCGTCGTCGCTCTTTTGTCTGGAATGTGGGGTGAAGTATGCGGCCACGTGTTTTCGAATTTGGTTGCAGATTGATTGAGAGCGGAAAGTGTGCCGCGCTGAAGATAATAGTGTGCAGTTAGCCGCTTGCCAGTCCGGTGAGCAAGTGTGACTCAACCGAATTAGCGGGACGGAATTGTTACGTGCGATGTTGAGTGCGAGCGATCCTGATTGGTCCGGAGGCAGGAACATTATTTTGCCCTCGAATCTTCGCAGATACTGAAACCTCACTCCGTCCTTTAGCACAGCCCTTGCCTAGGTCATTGTTATAAAATAAATGGTAATGAGAATTGCTACAGTAAGGCTCGATCTGACAAGCTTTTATAAAACTTCACGAGAATCGCGTTTATAATTCTGAGATATGTCATCCTGCCTAAGGTTTTTCCGTGGTTTTCCTAAGGCGCTAAGACAAATGTCGGGATGAGCCCTAAAAGAAATGGGCCACGGACCTGCACTCATATCCCCATGAATCTCCTAATTACTCTAAATTAATTAATAATTACATCTCTCCCCTCTCTTCGTAATTGAGTCACCATAAAGCCAAATGGCTGGTCTCTAAATTGAGACGATTCAACAAGGCTCATGACAACAATCACCTCCTACATAATAGCCAAATTGGCTAGTCTCTTATATATGAGACAACTCATTCTGCCTAAGGTATTCCGTGGTTTTCCTAAGGCGTAAGACAAATGTCGGGATGAGCCATATAAGAAATGGGCCACGGACCTATATGCCCTTCCCCATATATATTCCCCTTTTCTTGTAAACGACGTATGCCCTAGTTCTGAACCTATAAATTGTCTATTAAATGTACAAGGTCACTCAATTAGTCGCAATTTGAAAGGACAGGGACCTCTCAAATTGCAGATTTAGATTTCACGGCGCTTCTTCCGACGGCCTTCACATGCCTTGTCATCGAACAACAGATGACAGCGTCTTGCCATCCTAACGGCAAACCCCAGCCATCTCCTCCTCGCCCCGTTCCGTGATCACTTGATCAAATCTCTCCGTCCCCCTCGCGTATGTGGTACCTAAGAGGTTACGTCCAATTTCGGCTTCCCCTTCAAAATTTTCTAGAGCTCCTTCAGTGGAGCAGCGTAACCTTGGAGTGAGACTAGTGGCCAACAGGCTTGGAGCTCACATATTTAGTTTTGTACAGCCCCAACCCCTTGCAAGGACGCGTTTTGCGTACCTTTTAAATTTGTCCTCCCAATTCTCTTTCGTTTTTCGATTTTCGATGAGATATGTTAACTCCTTGTGCACAAATTCTATTGAGAAGATTAACTCCATATGTAGATGAAATTATTGGGGATCATCAGTGTGGTTTTAGGCGTAATAGATCAACTATTGATCAGATATTTTGTATTCGACAGATAATGGAGAAAAATAGGAGTATAAGGGTACACTGCTTCAGTTATTCATAGATTTCAAAAAGGCATATGACTCGGTTAGAGAGAAGTTTTATATGATATTCTTATTGAATTTCGTATTCCCAAGAAACTAGTTCGATTAATTAAAATGTGTCTCAGTGAAACGTATAGCAGAGTCCGTATAGGTCAATTTCTGTCAGATGCGTTTCCAAATTCACTGCGGGCTAAAGCAAGGAGATGCACTATCACCTTTAAGTTACTTTTTAACTTTTCTCTACAATATGCCATTAGGAAAGTCCAGGATAACAGATTGGGTGTGAAATTAAACGGGTTACATCAGCTGCTTGTGTATGCGGAGGACGTGAAAATGTTAGGAGAAAATCCACAAACGATTAGGGAAAATACGGGAATTTTACTTGAAGCAAGTAAAGCGATTAGTTTGAAGTAAATCCCGAAAAGAAAGTATATGATTATGTGTCGTGACGAGAATATTGTACGAAATGGAAATATAAAAATTGGAGATTTATCTTTCTGTTAGTATAAGTAACTTTGTTTTGTGTTTGCTTATCTGCTGTGGAGATCTAACAATGTGCAGAGATTGATGGCACTTTTCGATATAAACTGATCAACAGTTCCTTTGTTAAACCTTAGAACTCACTTTTTTTTAATGTTACATGATGGATATTAATATGGGCTCTGAAAAGTCTACCATAATAGTAATATCCGTTACAAGAGCAGTATATTGACGTTTTTCATGTTCGAGGAAAAGATTGAAAAAACGAAACGTAGTTGAGCTTTTTAATTTCCGAGAACATGAAACAAACATACCGCTCGTGTATCGTACATTATTTTGTGCGAAGATCGTTTATTACATACCTGAAAAACGAATTTCTAATTAGTTGCAATGAAATCTCCATCTTGGTTTCTGTTCAATGACGGCAATTTTGAAAAACAAAAATATCTCTCTTGAACATTGTTGCTGTAAAATGTTTTCTGTGTTTACTATATTGCAGCAGGCCGTGATATACGTCTGTCTTTTTTCCCCCAGTCTATAAATGTGAACTTAAAACAAACGGTAGGTTATGTAATGATTTATTTTTTCATTTTAATATTTTAACAATGTTATTTATATAACATATTGCAATAACATCGGCATCTGGAATCTTGTTGATTTTTCACGGCTTCCTTAATGTTACTTGCATCAGGAATGCAATAACTTTTGTGGAGTAGTAGAGTTTACTTAATTTTTGAAAATATTTAAAAACAATAATTAACAGTGCAATTTAGGTGAAATTGCAGTGGTAAGTTTCCAATTTATCATTATTACTATGTTAAACGACTCTAAAAATCATATGTTAAAAGCCTAAAGCAGTAAAATGAATGTCGCGCTTAAGCGGTAAGAAGAGGGAAATTGTTATGTGTGTTAGGTTGGGAATACTGAATGTGGTATTTCACACTTACCGCGTATTGGTTTTGTGCGGAAAACAAGCAAATACGCACGATCTCGCACAAAGTTAATTACCGAATTTTTTAGGGATGATAAGTTGGGTTGGTTATTCATTTTAAGGATAGGAACCTGGTGTCCCGGATGTCACTTTATTCTACGTGATGTCGAAGTTGACATAGCGTGCCCTGGGGGATAGGCAACTGGAAGTGCTTTGGAATGAAAGAGGGAACAATACGTACATAGTAGGCTACTTTTTAACATCTCACAATGGTATGGGGTTCGAAGCACAAGATGTCTACTTTGGTTAAGAAGAGAAGACACGAGAAGTGAGGATCAGTTTTACATTTACTTGAACGTGACTTACAGAAAGTGTTCAAAGTGTCCGCCTTTGCCCTGACGACACAATTCCATTCGTCGGACCAAGGACCGTTGGACATCATGTACGTCATCGCCAACTTCGCCTGCAGCAGCGGCAATTAGTCTTCTTCAACGTCTACCGGGTTCGATATACCAAAGCCTTCATGTGTGCCCACAAATAAAAATCAAGAGGCGTGAGATCAGGTGACCGTGCTGGCCAATGAACCGGCGTACCACCGGTCGAGATGAGAAACACAACATTAACTGGAGAGCAGTTAGCAGTTACAGCAGTAGCCGAAAGATGGCGTAGTAGTGTAAACAACTACAAGACATGATTGAAATAGAATCATTCTACGACATTATACAGAAATTTATAGAAAACTTTCACAACGACTTGCTGTACCACCCCAATCCTCTGATAAGAGCCCTGGCAACAAGAGTGTAAAATAACAACTACCGTCAAGATCGGTCACCTCAATTAAAAATATAAATGTTCCTGCTTGTTAACCATCTCTGTTAAAGTAAAAGCCTTTTCAGGCTGACACTTATGTACCATACATGTTCCTGTTAATTAAAAACAAAAAAAGGTGCTCTTTTCAATGCCAGCTACCTAATTGCAGGCGGATAGACAGCATGTTGAAAGCCACCGGGGTGGCTCAGTCGGTTAAGGCGCTTGCCTGACGGTCTGAAGTTTCATTCGGGCGCGGGTTCGATCCCCGCTTGGGCTGATTACCTGGTTGGGTTTTTTTTCGAGGTTTTCCCCAACCGTAATGTGAATACAAGGTAATCTATGGCGAATCCTCGGCCTCATCTCGCCAAAAATCATCTCGCTATCACCAATATCATCGGCGCTAAATAACCTAGTAGTTGATACAGCGTCGTTAAATAACCAACTAAAAAAAAAGCATGTTGAAATTGGATAGAGAGAGAATGTGTTATTGCGGAGACCATATTCCTATGCAAAACATAATCATCTAGGCACAACCTATCATCTCTAAAAAAATCGGTACTTATTTCTGAAACACCCTGTATATGCAGAGAATCCTTTGATTTTCTAGTTTGCAGGGTGTCTATCTCTGTAGAGAACTATTGAGTAATTGGTCTTCAAATTGTATATTACTTAAAAAGCAGTCTACCTTATGATGGATTTCTTTGCCAACATTCATTCATTCATTCATTCACTCATTTTGTTCTGCCCAAGGGCAAGTCTTTCACTGCAAATCCAACATTTACAATCTTTCTATTTTCCTCCTTCCTCATAGTCTCCGCATTTGTATCTTAACGTTGACTATCATCTGATATCTTCTTCTGGCCCGAACTTTACTCCTGTTCACTATTGCTTCCAGTGCATCCTTCAGTAGGTAGTTTCTTCTTAGCCAGCGACCCAGCCAATTCCTTTTTATCTTTCTGACCAATTTTATTATTATTATTATTATTATTATTATTATTATTATTATTATTATTATTATTATTATTTTACTGTCACACTTTCACATGACCGGTCGGTAAAAGACAAGATTTTTCAATAATTCTTGTTAGTTTCTGTAATACTCGTAACACAACAATGACGTGCACCTGTTTCGCTAATAGAAAACACGTGCTACCACACAATGTCCCAGAAAACCACGGTACAGATGACTGGCATGACTCACACAGCAAATATTCTGCTTTTCTACCGTGTCAGATGTTTATTTCAGTGGCGTCATGATAGCCAGTAAATCATTATAAATATTACTAAATCATACATTTCTTACTTTACTTCTACTAGTAACACATGTCGGCAACATGCCACCAAAAATATATTCAATTTTAAATCATCATACGTAGGTACTGTTTCTACATCCAGATTTTAATAGTCTGAAAATTGTCAAGTAAAACGAAAGATTTGTGAAAAGCATAATTATTAGACAACCGATATGTACTGACCTTTAGCGACCTGGTCATTATGATGACTGTTTAAGGAGAATATCGTTTAATCAAAGGGTGGTATGTATTGTACGTTCGCTCGGACAAAAACAAGGGGGTGGGGACTGAATGCAGAAAGGCCACGCAAGTTACTGCTGTTTCCTTCGTCCGCGCAGAGGTAAACACCACATAGTTGCCAGTTCTGTAACGACTTGGAGTGTACGTAGTATGCATTATCTGTTTAATTTTCTTAGTGTACATTGAAATTAGTGAAATATGTGGCGACAATGGGATGACGACAATAATTGTAATGTTCGTACTTCTTCTGTTAGAAGAGATCATTCATTACAGAGACAAACTGCACATATTATAAAAAAATGTATACCTATTTTTCAGTGAAGAAGACAAATGTGATTCACCAATTTGCTGAAACTGTTTCAAGATCATTGGGTGAAGAAAATAATTTCTACCAATATAACCGAGTATAACTCTCCTAA
>JAJSOF020000025.1:22929779-22941502 GCA_025594305.2 Periplaneta americana | reverse complement strand
TCATTCATTCATTCAGATGTTACAGTTGGTATCATCAAGAGCAAAACATATCTTCTTAAAAATGATTTATTAATGAAACAATACATCTGCTTAGAGTAATTGTTGTTGTTGTTGTTGTTTTATAATGCCACGCGTTTGACAATAAAGTCATTTGACCTCTTGCGCTCCCAATATTTTTCAAAGATATTATCATGACCAGCCACTGAAGCACAGATTTTGAGGTGTTCCGAATCCATTTCTTGGTTTGAGTTGCACAATGGACAGTTAGGGGACTGATATATTCCAATTCTATGCAGGTGTTTGGCCAAACAATCATGGCCTGTTGCCAATCTAAATGCAGCTACAGACGATTTTCGTGGTAAATCGGGAATTAACTGTGGATTTTGATGCAGAGAGTTCCATTTTTTCCCATGGGATTGTGTTATCAAATTTTGTTTGTTGAAGTCTAAGTATGTAGATTTAATAAATCTTTTCACAGAGTAATACGTAGATTTAGTAACAGGTCTGTAAGTAGCAGTGCTGCCCTTCTTGCTAAAGCATCCGCATTCTCGTTTCCCAGGATTCCACAATGGGATGGTATCCATTGGAATACAATTCTTTTATTGAGTGATATTAATTGAGAGAGCATTTTAGTTATTTCTGCTGTTTGAGATGAAGGTGTGTTTAGAGACTATTGATAGAATAGCTGCTTTGGAGTCTGACAATATAACTGCATTTTTAAATTTACTGATGTGGCATAGAAGATTCCTGAGACTTTCACTTATTGCAATGATTTCTCCATCAAAACTTGTTGTTCCATACCCAAGAGATCTATAAAGTGAGAAGAGACAGCACGTAACACCTGCACCGGCACCTTGTTCTCTGGAGATCAAGGATCCATCAGTGTATAAATGAAGCCAGTTTTGTGGAGGGTACCTAATATTAATTGTCTCTAAAGACAATTGTTTTAGTATTTCAGTGTTTACTTCTGATTTCAGTATTTCTTCTGTTAAATTTAGATTATATTCCATATTTAATAGAGTTAAAGGGTTTGGTTTAATTTGTAGGTTTTCTTTTAAATTCGGATATTGATTTTCTGTTTTAATTCTTGAACAATGGATATGAAACTTTTTTGAGTTTTCAATCTACAGAGAGGACTGTATGAATTCCAATTGTTTCCTGGTAATCTAATAAGTTTTTCATATTGAATCAGTGCTTTTTCTTCTATTCTTCTATTTTCATAGCTTAGAGTAATCAAAAGGCATTGAGAACTACTGCATTTTGAGTTTAAAGTGTAAATGTTACAGTCGAATGTATGTACTTATTTTCTCTTCTATTTAGTAAGTAATTTTAATTTACTCTATTCTTGCATTTGTTTACACACCAGATTTCATATTATGCATTACATTTATTTTCTATGTTGTTACCAGTGTCCATTTGTTCATTTATGTATTAGTTATGAAGATAATAAAGTATGCAATCAATTGTAGGCCTAAATTAAGCAAATACATTTTTTAAATTACACATGGTAAATTTCCTTCAATTTTTACTCTGTTTGTGTACTCAGAAAATATCAGTGTTCTGTCTAGCCTGCAAAACATCAGGGGCAACTGGTTAAAATTCGAACATTCGGTTGGATGCTCTACCTTGACAGATGCTCTCTGTTCAGTTGAATGAAAACCAGTTATAAGTCCTATTCTGCAGCTCTGTATAGCCTTCTCTTTTAAAAGCAGGTTGAGGTCTTATTAAGAAGTTGACTAGACTCAAGTGCACACTGTATATCTTGGATCTTCTTCTATGCTATGCAGGTGTTCTAGCAGGCATTTGTGGCCTGTGAAGAAGTGGAATATGCAGACTGTGATTAGTAATTGTGTTATCTTTTGTTTATAGGATGTGTTCAAAAACTTAGAAAATGAAGCAGATGAAGATTATGAATTGGATGAAATGATAGAACAGTACAAGAAGAAGGGAGGAAAAATAATTGGAGAAGATGTTAAAAATAAAGACAAAAAAAGTAGGAAGCGAGGAAATAGTGATGATGAATTGAATGAGGATGAATTTAGTGATACGGATTCAGAATCAGATTCTGAATCAAAAGAAAACAAACTCAAGCATACAGTAAAGGCGAAAACATCTGGTTTTGAAATAGTTTCCAAAGATGGAGGTAAATTATTCATCTGCTAGTGTAATATTATTTATAAGTTTCCTTCCTTACTTGTTGTCTTATGTTGCTTTTTACTGCATATTGCATGATTCGAAAGTGCTTTATTTAATTTAGACAGTTGAATTATAAGTAATACAAGGTGGGTCAGAAATCACTTTCTCCAATATTCGTTCTTAGGTTTCATACTTGTACACCTATACAGGTGTCATAACTTTAATAGCTGGTGTAATAAGTGATGGGTTCACAACCATGTTTGTTCGTCAACTGTTTTTCCAATGTCATGTCTTGTTATTGTTGTTATGTTTTATTTTGTTGGCTGCAGTACATATAAGGATCACCTTCAAATTTATACAGATGGATCCCTAAATCCTAATAATGGGACATCAGGAGCAGGGTATTATATTCCAAAATATCAAGAAAGTTATTTCATACCATGTTCATCCTCCTCCAGTCTTGACACTGAATTGCTAGCTATTGATGCTGCTCTTCAGTGTGTTACTCAAATTTCTGAAAAATCTATTTGCATACTTACCGACTCCAAGGGGCTATATTTAATATAATTACATATGTACCAAACCTATATGCACATAGAATTATTCCAATTCAGAAACAACTAAGTAAACTAAAAGAACTCCAAAAGGAAATAATATTTCAATGGATACCTAGTCATTGTGGTATACCTGGAAACGAGAAAGTCGAAATATTGCAAAACAGGCAACATATTTGCAACCAAGACCTCTTCAAGTGATATCTCTATCCAATGCTTTTACTTCAGTAAAGTCTCATTTTACAAACCTATGGATCAACAATTGGCTCTCTTCTGACAAAGGAAACATTTTACAGTCTGTACAAAAGAAACCAAATGACCTGAAATGTACAAAACTTGCCCAGGCATGTTCAAACATTTTTAACAAGAGCCAGAACAGGTCACATTGTCACATAATTGTACCTACACCGATTTCATATTTCTGATAATCCTACTTGTCTGTGGTGTAATAATCATGATGAAGATCTGGAACACATTCTTCTATACTGTCCATCCATAAATCACAAAAGAAGTAAATTAAAATCATCAGTACCACTTGCAGAAGACACAGCCCTGGAGTATATATTGACTACACGCCACCTCTAGCTACTAGCAACAGGCATCTATAATGAACACCGATCAAAATACCCCTCATTTCTCGTGAAAAACAACAACTGAATAGACTACAGTGGACTTTATGTTGTCAGCAAACAGCTGGATACATTAAGAAGATTGATTGATTATTGTGTTGGATTGCGTCTCTATGCAATAAGTGCTAGTTTCCTGCAATGAATCACAAATTAGTCACAGAACAACGTGTTTTTGTGCTACAACGTTGGTGAAAGCACAGTAAGAACACATTGTGTATCAAGAAACAGGGCCTCCATTTTGAACAAAATCTGTAAAGGAATGTAGTCAAATGTAAATTGAATGTAATTAAATGTAAGGAAGTGTTTGGGGGAAAGCGACTTCTAACCCATCCTATATTTTCTGTTTATTCTAGAATTAATTACTCGTTACAAAAATAGATAAAAATACTGTTGCTAAATTGCACACAGGACACAGCTATTGATGATATCTATATAATTTTGATGATAGAACTGAATTAACTTAGGAGGTGTTCCCACACAGAGCGAACATTTATACCGAACAAAAATGGTTGCAACCTATTAGTACTTCTGTGTTGAGGTGTCCACACCAAACCAACATTGAACATTGTTCAGTGTTTGACAGACATTTCAGAGTTCGTCAGAATTTATTGTGCTGTTCAGTTAACATATTCACTGAACTTGTCCAGTCACTTTACCAACACCATGCAAGATATTACCCCTTGCAGACATGATTGCCTCTTTCACTCGTATACTCATGGAAAATCAGAACTAGAACTACTGCGTGGTTTCATTTTCAGAGGTAAAAGCAATTGTGGTGTGGTGATTGTGGTATAAGTGATGCTTCATTCTTGAAGATGAAATCAGGAGAAATTACAAAACATTGTAAATTCTCTGTTCGAAATATCTAAAAACTCCAATATAATCTATATCTGCACAGTTACAAAAATTGACAGACAAAAGCAATAATGTTATTTTTTAGTAGTTTTTCATTTATTCAGATTGATGTTGTTTTATTCTACACTCAGGGACAAAAACCGGACACTTTAATATTTGCTGGTATTTTGCAAAACATTATCTTCTCATACAATATTATGGTAGCCATCTGTTGTTATGGAGACGTGTATACATTGTTGATTGTTTTTTTGTTTTATAAACAAGCCATTACAACCAAATATTCCAATTTTGCTTTCGGAGTCTCAGCTATAACAATTTTGTCTCAACCATTTTGTTCTTTATTATCGTTATCATTCATTATTTCTTTATTTTTACATTTTCTAAGTTTAAGTGGGGTTGTAACATTTGTCTTAAAACAAGATGCGACCTGAAGATGTGGCTCGAGCTGTAGCCCTTTACGATGATGGACGCAGTGTATGTTACATTGCATATGTTATGAAAATGGCTAGAAGCACAACCCATGATGCCATAAAACGGTATAGAGAGACCCTAAAATATACCAGAAGACCAGGTTCGCGTCGTCCAAGAGCTACAAATCCAAATGAAGACAGGTATATGGTGTTGAGAGTTCTTAGGGAGCGCAACCTGCCAGCTACTAGTGTAGCCCAGCAATTTGTTAACATGCATGGACGCCCAATTTCGGCCAAAACAGTTAGAAGGAGGTTGAAAGCAAGTGGACTGATATCAAGTAGACCTGCAACTGGTCCCAGACTTCTCAGGATGCATCGAGTTGAACGACTGCGTTTTGCAAATGATCACAGGGATTGGAGAAATGGGCAGTGGAGCTGTGTTCTGTTCACCGATGAGTCCCATTTCAATCTGTGCTCACCTGATGGACGTGAAAGAGTTTAGAGAAGGAGGAGAACGATTTTCACAGTGTTGCATTTCCGAAAATGTGCCGTATGGAGGTGGTGGAGTGATGGTTTGGGCAGGAGTGTGTACGGATGCTCGTACAGAGTTGGTTTTGTTGAAAATGGAAGACTAACAGCTGATAGGTATATAAATGAATGTTTGGCTGATCATGTTGTGCCATTTGGCCAATTTGTAGGCGATAATTTTGTTTTAATGCATGATAATGCACGGCCGCATATTGCCCATGCGATCGGAGATTATCTCCAAGAAGTGGGAATCCATGTTCTTCCATGGCCAGCAAGGAGTCCAGACATGAACCCAATTGAACACGTGTGGGGAATGCTGGGACGGCGTGTTAAGAATAGACGACCGAGACCAGAATCATTACAAGAGTTGAGGCGAGCACTTGGCGAAGAATGGGAACTTATTCCTCAAGAAGACATTGCTAACCAAATTGAGAGCATGCCAAGACGTATGGATGCAGTTATTCAAGCCAGAGGGGGTAATACCCGTTACTAAAAAGAGTTTTTAATGTTTAAGGCACCATAAAATGAAAAACAGTTAGACCAAACGATGCCATAGTTATACGCCCTTTGTATTTTTTTGTAAATTTTCTCATCAGAGATTTTTTTCAAATGTTGTCGTATAAGGTGCTAAATGAAACATTATTTTGTTTAAATGGGTTTTGTTTCATTTTGAAATAATTGGCAACAAAATACAAGCAAATATAGAAGTGTCCGGTTTTTTTTGTCCCTGAGTGTAGTAATAGCAGTAGTAATTATTTATTCTGTATTTTTATCTTAAGATTTTTTTCGCTTTAGTTGTAATGTAAACTATATCTACAGGTACAGTGCATGGCATATTGTTGATTTTATGAAACCTCTGTGTGACAATACACAACATAATTTTCAGGAAGAAAATATTAATTAAAATCAATGGGTCTACATAAGAACATGAAGTAATTTTGTAAGAAATGTTGGTGAATATGATGAACATAACGTCATTGATGTTTAATTAATTTTTTTACCTCCTGAAAAATTATTTTCTGTACTCTCACATAAGAGGTTTCATAAAATTAAAGACGATATACAACTTACCAGCATTATAACTGATGAAATTAAATTAAATTGAGGTAAAAATAGCATTGCATATATGGGACTTCTGCCGGGACCGCAAAATAAGAACGCAAAATGCAGGTAAATCTTAAATCGAGAAACTCAAAATCGAGGTTCCACTGTACCAGTAAGTTGTATATGCCTTGTACTGTATATGACATGTGTACTCTCATGTAGTAGTTTTTCGTAAAATTTAAAGGGTATGTCATAATATATTCACAGCTCAACCAAGCAAGAAGCGGAAGGTGAAGCTTGATGAAGAAGGACTTGCACTAGGAACACTTATGGTTACTTCCCAAGATTAAACGTGATATAGTGGATGCAGGGTGGAACCGTTATGCTTTCAATGATGAAAATCTTCCTGATTGGTTTGTAGAAGACGAATCCAAACATATGAAAAAGGAAATGCCTGTTCCAAAGGTATAATAATAATAATAAGTGCCTTAATGTGCTAAAATATTTACTATTCTATGCATGCAGGGGATATGTGTGTGTTTTCTTTCTCCCTCCCCCTCTCTCCTTCCTTCCCTCTCTCTAACTCCCCTTTCACCCTCCCCCCTCTCTCTCTCTCTCTCTCTCTCTCTCTCTGAGATTGTGCGAATGTTAGTGATCCAGGAGAAATGTGTTGTTGTTGTTTTCCAATGCCAATCGTTTGACAATAAATTCATTTGACCTCTTGCACTCCAATATTTTTCAAAGATATTATCATAGTCAGCCAAGGAAGCACAGATTTTGAGGTGTTCCGAATCCATTTCTTGGTTTGAGTTGCACAATGGGCAGTTAGGGACTGATATATTCCAATTCTATGCAGGTGCCTGGCCAAACAGTCATGGCTTATTGCCAATCTAAATGCAGCTATAGACGATTTTCGTGGTAAATCGGGAATTAACTGTGGATTATGATGCAGAGTTTTCCATTTTTTCCCTTGAAATTGTGTTATCAAATTTTATTTGTTAAAGTCTTAAGTATGTAGATTTAATAAATCTTTTCACAGCATAATACATAGATTTAGTAACAGGTCTGTAAGTAGCAGTGCTGCCCTTCTTTGCTAAAGCGTCCGTATTCTCATTTCCCAGGATTCCACAGTGGGATGGTATCCATTGGAATACAATTCTTTTATTGAGTGATATTAATTGAGAGAGCATTTTAGTTATTTCTGCTGTTTGAGATGAAGGTGTGTTTTAGAGACTATTGATAGAATAGCTGCTTTGGAGTCTGACAATATAACTGCATTCTTAAATTTATTGATGTGGCATAGAAGATTCCTGAGATTTTCACTTATTGCAATGATTTCTCCATCAAAACTTGTTGTTCCATACCCAAGAGATCTATAAAGTGAGAAGAGACAGCACGTAACACCTGCACCGGCACCTTGTTCTCTGGAGATCAAGGATCCATCGGTGTATAAATGAAGCCAGTTTTGTGGAGGATACCTAATATTAATTGTCTCTGAAGACAATTGTTTCAGTATTTCAGTGTTTACTTCTGATTTCAGTATTTCTTCTGTTAAATTTAGATTATATTCTATATTTAATAGAGTTAAAGGGTTTGATTTAATTTGTAAGTTTTTTTTTAAATTCGGGATATTGATTTTGTTTTAATTCTTCAACCATGGATATGAAACTTTTTTTGAGTTTTCAATCTACAGAGAGGACTGTATGAATGCCAATTGTTTCCTGATAATCTGATAAGTTTTTCATATTGAATCAGTGCTTTTTCTTCTATTGTCATTTTGATGCTGTTAATATTAGTGAGGAATCTCATAGAATCTATTGGAGTTGTTTTGATTCCACGAAGCTGTATTGTAGTAATGATTTAATATACGTAATATGTGCATTCAAACGTTGTTTCATTTATTTAAAGTTATTTCATGTTACAATGTTATCATATTTTTATAAAAATGTTGTATTACTCTTATTAACCTTCCTAAATTTATTTTTTACAGGAACTGGTATCTCAGTATACAACAAAATTACGTGAATTGAATGTGAGGCCAATCAAAAAGGTAATAGAGGCAAAAGCACGAAAGAAGAAACGTGCAGTCAAGAGAATGGAGCGAGCGAAGAAGAAGGTAGAAGCTATAATGGAGAATGTAGACGTTTCCGAGAGGGAAAAAGCCAAGCAGATCAGACAGTTAGTATTGTTATTTCTATACATATTACACTGTTCCTTTCTGTTACAAATATTATGTAATGAAATTAATTATTTTAATCAGTGAGGTAACCTTTCATTGAATAACTTACATAATGAACTGCATCTTTTGACAAGGCATTACTAACTGCAATATAGGAAGATATGCTTATTTTTATCAGTAGCAGGGAGTTGGTTGATCATCTTGACCCAAATGTTGTCCTCCATGTCCAATGCATTGAAACTGTCTATCAATTTGTCGTTTTAGATTTAGTGGTGGTGCATGTGGAGATGCAAGTATCCCTCAGAAACTTTCCTCAAACACCATCTTCCATTATAAACTCAAGCCAATACACTAAACGACATTTCATACAAGTTCAGAGGATAAGAAAGCATTTCTTTCCCCTTCTACTTGCCTTAAGTTCGTCAGTAACAGGGCTGTAGCTGTTACCTTTTATACCTGTACACCCCAAGTTGTACACACAAGAAAATAAAATATTAAATAAAGTAAATAAGTGAATATAAAATACAGTGACACAGATGTTTGACAATTACATGGTTGAGTATATTTTAGTGTCGTTTTTAAATATTTTCAACTAATAATTTTATTATAGTAAGGAATGTTAGTTTGTATTATAAAGTCAGGGGGAGTGACACAATGCAGATTGTCCCATTGTGTATGCTGTAGAGTAGCAACTAGCGGTGAAGAAAACATTTATCTTCTGCTCTCAATATCTTTTTGATGTGCCAGTTAATATAAACAGCAATAAAATGAAATATAAACGCTTAGTATAGACTTTCGAAATATAGATTATCAGTAAACATTTTCAATAATATAATTTTTCGCTAAGTTGAAAGTAAATTAGTCGAACGTTAGTAAAATCGATAGTAGCATCTTCCCTTCACTGATGGTTGAGAGTGTGAGTAGAGGGGAAGGCCTATCAACCAAACTGAAATGGGGTTTAGTCATTGGATAATGGGGCACTACTAAAAACTTTCTTTCTGTTTTATATTTGAATCGCTGTACTATCATGTAGCTGGTCTAACTTTGAACCTGATACAAACAAATGAAACTGTATTCGTCCATGAACAAACTGGTGATTGATGGTAATCTGGCACTGTCTGCAAATATTATGTGATAAAAGACAGGCATTCTTACATTAAACTGGAGGCGACTTGTCAAATGGTGTAGTCAGAAAATTCTTATGTTCCTTATACTACATTTGGAAATTTTGGTTTAAGTTCTGTGAAATATTTTAAGGTTTTTTTTTTTATCATTTTTCAATTTTCCCACCAAAAAAAAATAATTTTTTTATGAGAAATATTTGTGACCTAAATATTAATTCTTTTAAAAGATCGTAAGCTAACCTGACCATCGTTACCTTTAAATGCAGTTTCCCGGATATGAATTTTTTTATATTTTTCAGTTTAGGAATCAGATTTCTCAAAAATAAGTAAGATAATGCAATAATATTTTATCACACATTTTAAACACTGTATTCTGTGGAAATGTGTATTATTTTTGTCACTTGAAATATATAGTCATTATAATTTTTTTTTATTCCTAACCACAAATGATAACAATTAATGCACAATTCCATTACTCAATTATTCAGCTACTGTCAAATGGGCAAACTAGGAACAGTGTTTAACTTGGAACATTATCATAGGGTATTTTCGTTTTGTCACAGTGGCAACATAATCTTCACTTGTTACTTTGTTGTTGTTTTCTAATGCCAGGCGTTAGACAATAAAGTCATTTGACCTCTTGCACTCCAAGATACTTGTTACTTTGTTGTGCAGCACATTGGTTCTATTACAGTTTGGTGTTCCTGTGACAAAACGAAAATACCCTATGATAATGTTCCAAGTTAAACACTGTTCCAAGTTTGCCCATTTGACAGTACATTTTGAGGCATGAAACTAGAAAAAAAAAAATCTTTATTCATTCATGTGTAATCTGATTTATTTGCTAAGACACGCATTTTTCTATTTACATTTTTATGGATCTGTTAAATTTATAACTTCTCTCAATTAATCTGAAATTTCTACCACATATTTCTTACAATGTGGACATACAATACATAAATTTTCACTTTGATATTTCAATTAGTTTTCTTATAATTAATTTTTTTTTTTTTAGTACTGAATTGTAATTTTCCCAATTTTCAAAGTTTAAATTTTTTTTTCTTAATTTATAATTAATTTATTCCTATAAGATGTATGTAAAATATGACACATGTTTTCATATTTTTCCAATTTTTTTAAAACTTCACATCCTCAACACATGGTGATTTAAATACTTTCACTAGCAGAAGAAAACACATGTGTCAGTTTACTTCACATGCATTTGTGGACTTCTGTGCAAAATTTCACTGAGATTGGAGAAAAACTGCATACATTAGAGCATTTTGAATGTTACAAAAGGTTGAAAATTGTAAAATCGAAAAACGAGTATCAAAATACAGCATGTATAATATATACTATCGATATTCTTCCTTCCTATACAGGTCTATCACGCACATTTTTCTCCTACATAACAGCAGGAAATATGAACTGAATGAGAAGTAAAACTAGTTAGAATGAAGAACGAAGTCTGTCAGAATGACAACTGAGTGTCAATTTAAAGAGCTGCGGTTCCACGCATTCACTGGTCTCTTTAAATTCGTTCTGAGGGGCTTTAAATTATTATAAGGCCAAAATAAGCACAGATTTAGAAAACAAGCATTATTTTATTTTTTACAGTTACCACGCACTCACTGGTCCCTTTACATTCGTTCTGAGGTGCTTTAAATTGTTGTCGGACCAAAATAAGCACAGATTTATGTTTTACAGTTAGAAACAAAATTTCCATTTCCCCCCCTCCCCCACCGATCCATAGCTTAATGAAAGAAATTAGTGATTAAAATTTTATTGAAATCAGTTGAAATTTGTGGAAGTTCTAAAACTCAGTAGCACATATTCTTAAGAAAAAAAGTAAATTTCAATTAAAAACAGAGACTTGCAAATAAGTTAGTAATACTGAAAGGAAACTGAAAATTTATAGGATAACTGAACATTTCCAAAGAAAAGATGCATCAGACAGTGAGAGGCAATTTGCAATAGGATTTTTTTTTAAATAGACTCCAGAAATTTCATCAATATCATCTTGAACACACCAAGTTAAGGAATCTTAATGTCCTGTCCTGGGAAACACAGCAGTGGCAGTGTTCCTGATCTCTCCATCTTGACTTCCGATACTCCAAGTCCCATTTCCCTTATCTTTATATGTTTGATGCAAGTTTTGGAAAGTCTGTTAGTATCCATTCTTTCGATGTGCAGTAGCCATTTTTGTTGGTATGCTTTTTATTTCCTCAACAATGTTCTTGGTTTTTAAGTATGTCAAATATTTG
>JAJSOF020000025.1:22918371-22929679 GCA_025594305.2 Periplaneta americana | reverse complement strand
ACACCTTAAGAGTTTTCCCAGCGAGAAATGTGTTGGAGAAAAAAGGGGAAGAGCCCCTCCACACACTTCGAGTTCTCGCTATGATCACCCCCTATGATCATCTATGCCTTCAGGGAAAAGCATTTTCTGATTTAAAATGACTCGTTGGGAAATATTAATTTTTATTTACGTATATTGTCGTCAAAATTTTTAACCAAGTTTTAAAAATTTATACAAAACCTATTTGAACTTATATTCAGATGATGGGGAAATGGAGTTAAATGAAAAATTTTTGTTTGAAAATAAGAGGGGCCTAAATTAAAGCCAGAAATATCTGAAAATTACATTTATTACAAAAAAAGGGGCGTTTTTTGGGTTGTTTGATTTGAATGAGCTTTTTTGGGGTTATTTCGGTTCAATGGCCCACAGTTTTTTTTTTTGACTTTCATGATAGATAGAATTTTTTTACATTTATTAAAATTACTAAACTGTTGAATGACTAGAACTTTTTTCAAATGTTTAATAATCCCGTAAAATTTTCACAAAATAAAATGAACTTAGATTCTAATACTTTGTAATCGAAAATTCACAATATCTTCAAAACATTTTTTTCTCAGTCTGGGTTTCCCTTCCATCGATAACATTTCTGGCATGTGAACGAAAGTTTAGGAAACATCCCAAATTTAAATTTCAAATATCTTTTAACTGATGCATTCCTTCCCCTTTTTCCCAGATTCCTGTCACAAGAGGTAGCAGCAATCGCCCTTATGCCTCCATATTTTTTAAAAAAAATTATCATTTTTTAATTTAAACATATATATATTATATTTTATCTATAGCACAATTCTTCCATATTTGAAATCTATCTTAATTCTATAATTTATGTTTAGACCATTCCAATAATTATTTATTCTCTAGGACCCTCTTGAACTGCTCCTTTATCTATATACGTAGAAATATCTAACGAGCTATTGGCCTGTGGAAGGGGGGATTTGTATTTCAAAATAGTGAAATGAGTAGGCTTATTGTGAAGGCCTCTTCTCTTACGGTTGTGAGTAGTAAGAAAGAAAGAGGACGAAGTAGTACCTGGATACATCCGCTGTATGACATGAATAATTCTTTTTCCTAATAATGCATGATAACGCAATATTTATGCATATATTAAACTCATATATATGATCTTATCCACTATTTCAACTTTTAAAAAACAATAACATTGGCATGGGTTCTACATTTCCACATAAAAATGAAATATAAGGAAAATGCGTCTATATCTTACCACAGTACATTAGTTCTTAGAAGATATAATGCTAACGAATAAATCAAATGGCAAACTGCAGCTTTAAGAGAGTCTGGATGTGATAGAATAAAATAATCTCATTTTCCATTTCTAATAATTCATTTGATATATTCATATAGATTCGCAATTATTGCGCTTCGGCTGTAAAATCAAAGCACATTAAAGTACATAATCTATGTACAAACGTAGAATTAGAAAATAAATGTTATAAGCAATTTAAAAAAAAAAAAACAATTTACAAAAAAGAATATTTTGAAGGTTCAAGTTTTCATTCTTGATTCATACCTTATATTACCATCTTCAATTTACACTGCTCTGATAGATATCTGTAATTCCGAAAATTATGCTTAGCAGTTCCTATACAATTTGTCTACCGGTATTAGGAATACGGTATAGTATAATGAGAGAGGATACTAGAATTTGATTCCTTAACGGAACCGAACATTACATCATAGTTTTAAACGATAAACATTCTAGGCCTGTAGAACAGCACGTTTAGGTCGAGTACACAAAGTGCCTATAAATAAATCCTCAGTTGTTTATACCCGATAGAACACGAACTTAGATTCTATATACTTTCAATCGAAAGTTCTCGAACTATCTTCAAATACATCTTTCCTCAGTCTAATTTCCTTGCTATCGATAACATTTCTAGGCATGTAGAACGAAAGTTTACGCCAAGCATACAATTAATGTCTCCAAATATCTCTTAACTGACTGCGTATTCCTTCAGTTTTCCAGATTCGCTGTCGCAACGATAGATAGCAGCAAATCGTCCTATATGCCTATTACATACATTTTAAAATAAATTACTCTATCTCTCTTACATTAAATTCTGATATACATTGACATTTTATCTAAGGAGATTGTCCTTCCATATTTTTAATCTATCTTCATTCTGTAATTCCTATGTTTAGACTATTCCTATAATTATTTATTCTCTAGGACCCTCCAGTGAATTTCGCTCCTTTACTATATGCAGTAGAAATATCTAACGAGCTATTGGCGGACTGAAGGGGGTTTGTATTTCAAAATAGTGAAATGAGTAGGCTTATTGTGAAGGCCTCTTCTCTTACGGTTGTGAGTAGAAAGAAAGAACGAAGCAGTACATGTCTATTACACTATCGTACACATAAGATACATCCGCTGTATGACATTAATACTTCTTTTTCCTAATAATGCATGATAACGCAATATTTTATACATGTACAATTCATCTAAATGATCTTATCAGGTATTTCCAACTTTTAAAAATTAATAACATTTGCATTCATTCACATGATAAAATTGAAATATAAGGAAAGTCGTCTATATCTTACCACAGTAAATTAGTTCTTAGGAATACCATGTTAACGAATAATCAAATGGCAAACTGCAGCTTCAATAGAGTCTGGATGTGATAGAATAACACTAATCTCATTTCCATTTCTAATACCTCATATTTATGTAAAGTGATTTATATAGATTTGTAAGTACGCTCCGGCAAATCAAATCACATTAAGTCAAATATTACTTCTGACAGAAGGTGTGTATTATATGTACATCATGTATGTGTATAAACTTAGAATTGGAAAATAAATAGAAACAACAATATTTTGTTAATTCATGGTTCACCTTTTGCTATGATAGATGTCTCTGTAATTCTGAAATTGTGTGCTTGGGAGTTCCTTATACAATTTTTCCTCTGGTATTAGGAACGGTATAATATAATGACAGACGAGATATTAGATTTTATTTTTTAACGGAACCAAACATTAAATTTTAAATGGTTTGCAATCGATAACATTCTAGAACATTGCATCACCAAGTGCCTACAAATACATCCTCGGAATGCATTCCCGATAGGAGTCACGAACTCACATTCTAGGCCTACTTTGAAATAAAAGTTCCAGGAAATATCTTCATATACATCTTATCTTGAAACTCCCTCAAGACATCCTTCTTAGTGATACCGACGACTCTTCATAATGTGACATCATCATATTTTTGTTCACAAAATTCCACAAAATTTAATCAATTAATTTTAAATTAATTAAGATAGGAGACACGAACTTGATAATCCTATATACTTTGTAACTTATGAGTTAGCTGGTCGACCATATTCAACATAAAAACAACTTTTCTTAATCTAGGTTCCTTGACATCGATACCATTTCTAAACGTGTAGAACGAAAGTTTAGGTCAAGCTAACTTAATGTCTCCAAATATCTGCTTAACTGACTTGCGTATTCTTCCGTTTTCCAGATTCGCTGTCACAACGATAGGTATAGCAGCAATCGTCCTATATGTTCTATTACATACATTTTGAAATAAATTACCTATCTCTCTTACATTAAATGCTGATATATATTGACATTTTATCTAAGAAGATTATCCTTCCTTATTTGAAAAACTGTCTTCATTCTATAATTCTATGTTTAGACTATTCTAATAATTATTTATTCTCTAGGACCTTCAAGAACTTCGACCTTACCTATATACGTAGAAATATTTAATAAGCTATTGGCGGCCTGTGAAGGGGGTCTGTGTGTATTTCAAAGAGCTATTCAATAGGCTTATTGTGAAGGCCTCTTTTCTTACGGTTGTGAGTAGTAGGAAAGAAGAGAACGAAGGCACATAAGATACATGCGCTGTATGACATTAATAATTATTTTCCTAATAATGGCAATATTTTATACATATTGCATTCATATAAATATCTATCCAGGTATTTCCAACTTTTAAAATTAATAACATTGGCACGGGTTCACATTCACACTGATAAAATTGAAACATATAGAGAATCTTACCACAGTAAATTAGTTCTTAGAAGATATAATGTTAACGAAAAAATAAAGGGCAAATAACAAATAATTCGGATGTGATAAATTAAATTTTAATCAATTCCCTTTTTACATTTTTTATATATTCATAAAGTTTTTGGGGAAGTACGCTTGGCAAAATAAACCCTTTAAAAAATTTTATTTAAAAGGTGGCTTTTTGGCGTATTAAAACGTAAAATTTGGGAAAAAAAAATTTAAAAAATTTTTTACAAAAAAAAAAAATTTTAATAATAATAATAAATTTTTTTAAGGTTAAATTTTTTTTCTTTTCCTGGTTCCCCTTAAAACCATTTATTTTGTCTTAATTTTTGAAATTCCGGGTTAGGAGTTTTTTCTAATTGGGGGAAATTAAAAAAGGGAAAGGGGGGTTGGGGATTTCCTTAACAAGTTTTCTCCCTTTTGGAAATAAAAATTTTATGAAAAAGTTTAATGGGGGAAAAATTGTATTTAACCCTAGTTCAACGGAACGAAAAATTTAAATTTTTTTGGGAAATATTTCAGAAACCCAAATACATCTTTTCTCAGTCTAAGATTCCTTGCCATCGATGACATTTCTAGGCTTGTAGAACCATGCTTAGGTCCAGTACACCAAGTACCTACAAATACATCCTCAGTTGTCGTGTATTCCCGATAGGAGACACGATCTTAGATTCTACATACTTTGTAATCAAAGTTCTCGAACTATGTTCAAATACATCTTTTCTCAGTCTTAGTTCCTTGCCATCGATAGCATTTCTAGGCACGTAGAACGAAAGTTTAGGTCAAGCTAACCAATTAATGTCTCCAAATATCTCTTAACTGACTGCGTATTCCTTCCGTTTTCCAGATTCGCTGTCACAACGATAGATAACAATCAATCGTCCCTTATGCCTATTACATACATTTTAAAAATAAATTACTCTATCTCTTACATTCAATGCTGATATGCATTGATATTTTATCTAACAAGATTATCCTTGCATATTTGAAATCTATCTTCATCCTATAATTCCTATTTTTAGACTATTCCAATAATTATTTATTCTCTGCGACCCTCACTTGAACTTCGCTCCCTCCTTTATCTATATACGTAGAAATATCTAACAAGCTATTGGCGGCCTGTGAAGGGTTGTATTTCAAAATAGAAATGAGTAGGCTTATTGTGAAGGCCTCTTCTCTTATGGTTTGTGAGTAGTAAGAAAGAAAGAGACGAAGTAGTACATAAGATACATCCGCTGTATGACATGAATAATTCTTTTCCTAATAATGCATGATAACGCAATTTTTATACATATATTAAACTCATATATATGATCTTATCCACTATTTCAACTTTTAAAAAATTAATAACATTGGCACGGGTTCACATTCACATGATAAAATGAAATATAAGGAAAGTCGTCTATATCTTACCACAGTACATTAGTTCTTAGAAGATATAATGCTAACGAATAAATCAAATGGCAAACTGCAGCTTTAATAGAGACTGGATGTGATAGAATAAAATAATCTCATTTCCATTTCTAATAATTCACATTGATATATTCATATAGGTTTGTGAATACGCTTCGGCTTAAATCAAAGCACATTAAGTCAAACATATTACTCCTGACAAGAAGGTGCATATTATTATGTACATAATAAATGTGTATAAACTTATAGAATTGGAAAAATAAATTTTTAAACAATTTACAAAAAATAATATTTTGAAGGTTCAAGTTTTTCATTCTTGATTCACCTTATATTACCATCTTCAATTTGCTACTGCTCTGATAGATGTCTCTGTAATTCCGAGAATTGTGTGGGAATTCCTATACAATTTGTCTACCGGTATTAGGAATACGGTATAGTATAATGAGAGAGGGAGGTACTAGAATTTGTTCCTTAACGGAACCGAACATTACATTCAACATAGTTTTGCAATCAAAGAAACATTTCTAGGCCTGTAAGACACACGTTTTAGGTCAGTACACAAAGTGCCTATAAAAAATCCTCAGTAGTCGTTTATACCCGATAGGAGACACGAACTTAGATTCTATATACTTCGCAATCGAAAGTTCTCGAACTATCTTCAAATACATCTTTCCTCTCTAATTTCCTTGCTATCGATAACATTTCTAGGCATGTAGAACGAAAGTTTACGCCAAGCATACAATTAATGTCTCAAATATCTCTTAACTGACTGCGTATTCCTTCAGTTTTCCAGATTCGCTGTCGCAACGATAGATAGCAGAAATCGTCCTATATGCCTATTACATACATTTTAAAATAAATCACTCTATCTCTCTTACATTAAATTCTGATATACATTGACATTTTATCTAAGGAGATTGTCCTTCCATATTTTTAATCTATCTTCATTCTGTAATTCCTATGTTTAGACTATTCCTATAATTATTTATTCTCTAGGACCCTCAAGTGAATTTCGCTCCTTTACCTATATACGTAGAAATATCTAACGAGCTATTGGCGGACTGTGAAGGGGGTTTGTATTTCAAAATAATTGGTGAAATGGTAGGCTTATTGTGAAGGCCTCTTCTCTTACGGTTGTGAGTAGAAGAAAGAGAACGAAGCAGTACATGTCTATTACACTATCGTACACATAAGATACATCCGCTGTATGACATTAATACTTCTTTTTCGTAATAATGCATGATAACGCAATATTTTATGCATACATTAAATTCATCTAAATGATCTTATCAGGTATTTCCAACTTTTTAAAAAAATTAATAACATTTGCGGGTTCACATTCACATGATAAAATTGAAATATAAGGAAAGTCGTCTATATCTTACCACAGTAAATTAGTTCTTAGGAGATATCATGTTAACGAATGAATCAAATGGCAAACTGCAGCTTTAATAGAGTCTGGATGTGATAGAATAACATAATGCCATTTCCATTTCTAATACCTCATATTTTATGTAAGTGATTTATATAGATTTGTAAGTACGCTCCGGCAAAATCAAATCACATTAAGTCAAAAATATTACTTCTGACAAGAAGGTGTGTATTATTATGTACATCATGTATGTGTATAAACTTAGAATTGGAAAATAAATAGAAACAACTTACAAAAACACAATATTTTGAGGTTCAGTTTTTCATTCATGGTTCACCTTTTGCTATGATAGATGTCTCTGTAATTCCGAAAATTGTGTGCTTGGGATTTCTTATACAATTTTTCCTCTGGTATTAGGAGTACGGTATAATATAATGACAGACGAGATATTAGATTTTATTTTTTTAACGGAACCAAACATTAAATTTTAAATGGTTTGCAATCGATAACATTTCTAGGCTTGTAGAACACACGCTTAGGTCAGAGTACACCAAGTGCCTACAAATACATCCTCAGTTGTCATGCATTCCCGATAGGAGTCACGAACTCATTCTACATACTTTGAAATAAAAGTTCAGGAAATATCTTCATATACATCTTATCTTGGAAACTCCCTCAAGACATCCTTCTTAGTGATACCGACGACTCTTCATAATGTGACATAGAAAATCATCATATTTTTGTTCACAAAATTCACAAAAATTTTAATCAATTAATTTAAATTAATTAGAGGAGCCTTTATGAGCCAACCACAGCATGATATTCTGCATGATGTGATATACCATAATTTAACAGTGGTCTGTATAGCAAGTTAGCTGGTCGACCAATATTAAACATAAAAAAACAACTTTTCTTAATCTAGGTTCCTTGCAATCGATACCATTTCTAGACATGTAGAACGAAAGTTTAGGTCAAGCTAACCAATTAATGTCTCCAAATATCTCTTAACTGACTGCGTATTCCTTCCGTTTTCCAGATTCGCTGTCACAACGATAGATAGTGCAATCGTCCTATATGCCTATTACATACATTTTAAAATAAATTACCCTATCTCTCTTACATTAAATGCTGATATATATTGACATTTTATCTAAGAAGATTATCCTTGCATATTTGAAAACTGTCTTCATTCTATAATTCCTGTATTTTTAGACTATTCTAATAATTATTTATTCTCTAGGACCTTCAAGCGAACTTCGGTCCTTTACCTATATACGTAGAAATATTTAATAAGCTATTGGCGGCCTGTGAAGGAGGGGGGTTTGTGTGTATTTCAAAATATTTATTCAAATGAGTAGGCTTATTGTGAAGGCCTCTTTTCTTACGGTTGTGAGTAGTAGGAAAGAAAGAGAACGAAGCAGTACACATAAGATACATGCGCTGTATGACATTAATAATTATTTTTCCTAATAACGCAATATTTTATACATATACTCAATTCATATAAATATCTTATCCAGGTATTTCAACTTTTAAAAAAATTAATAACATTGGCACGGGTTCACATTCACATGATAAATTGAAACATAAGGAAAGTCTTACCACAGTAAATTAGTTCTTAGAAGATATAATGTTAACGAATAAATCAAATGGCAAACGCTTTTAATGACTCTGGATGTGATAGAATTAAATAATCTCATTCCCATTCCTAATAACTTATATTTTATATATTCATATAGATTTGTAAGTACGCTTCGGCTTAAAAAATCAAAGCATTAAGTCAAAATATTAGTTCTGACAGAAGGTGCGCATTATTGTGTACATAATGTAGGTATAAACGTAGAATTGGAAAAATAAATTTAAACAATTTACAAAAAAAAAAATAATAATAATAATATTTTGAAGGTTCAAGTTTTTCATTCCTGGTTCACCTTATATTACCATCTTCAATTTGCTACTGCTCTGATAGATGTCTTTGTAATTCCAAAATTGTGTGCTTGGGAGTTCCTATACAATTTGTCTACCAGTAAATAGGAATACGGTATAGCATAATGAGAGAGTATAGAATTTAGTTCCTTAACGGAACCGAACATTACATTCTACATAGTTCGCAATCGATAACATTTCTGGGCCTGTAGAACACACGTTTAAGTCGAGTACACAAAGTGCTCATAAATACATCCTCCCAGTTGTCGTGTATTCCCGACAGGAGACACGAACTAAGATTCTACATACTTTGTAATCGAAAGTTCACGAACTATCTTCAAATACATCTTTTCTCAATTAGATTCCTTGCCATCGATGACATTTCTAGGCTTGTAGAACACATGTTTAGTCAGTACACCAAGTACCTACAAATACATCCTCAGTTATCGTGTATTCCCGATAGGAGACACGATCTTAGATTCCTACATACTTTGTAATCGAAAGTTCTCGAACTATGTTCAAATACATCTTTCTCAGTCTAGGTTCCTTGCCATCGATAACATTTCAGGCACGTAGAACGAAAGTTTAAGTCAAGCAATCAATTAATGTCTCAAATATCTCTTTAACTGACTGCGTATTCCTTCCGTTTTCCAGATTCGCTGTCACAACGATGAATAGCAACAATCGTCCCTTATGCCCTGTACATACATTTTAAAATAAATTACTCTATCTCTTACATTCAATGCTGATATGCATTGATATTTTATCTAACAAGATTATCCTTGCATATTTGAAATCTATCTTCATCCTATAATTCCTATTTTAATTATTCCAATAATTATTTATTCTCTGCGACCCTCACTTGAACTTCGCCTTTATCTATATACGTAGAAATATCTAACAAATATTGGCGGCCTGAAGAGTTGTATTTCAAAATAGTGAAATGAGTAGGCTTATTGTGAGAAGGCCTCTTCTCTTACGGTTGTAGTGGTAAGAAAGAAGAGGACAGAAGTAGTACACAAGATACATCCGCTGTATGACATGAATACTTTCCTAATAATGCATGATAACGCAATATTTTATATATAATAAACTCATATATGATCTTATCCACTATTTCAACTTTTAAAAAATTAGCCAACATTGGCACGGGTTCACATTCACATGATAAAATGAAAATATAAAGTCGTCTATATCTTACCACAGTACATTAGTTCTTAGAAGATATAATGCTAATGAATAAATCAAATGGCAAACTGCAGCTTTAATAGAGACTGGATGTGATAGAATAAAATAATCTCATTTCCATTTCTAATAATTCATTTGATATATTCATATAGGTTTGTGAGTACGCTTCGGCTTAAAATCAAAGCACATTAAGTCAAAATATATTACCCTGACAAGAAGGTGCGCATTATTATGTACATAATAAATGTATAAACGTAACCAAAAATAAATTTTAAACAATTTACAAAAAATAATATTTTGAAGGTTCAAGTTTTCATTCTTGATTCACCTTATATTACCATCTTCAATTTGCTACTGCTCTGATAGATGTCTCTGTAATTCCGAAATTTGTGTGCTTGGGAATTCCTATACAATTTGTCTACCGGTATTAAGACTACGGTATAGTATAATGAGAGAGGAGGTTTAGAATTTGGTTCCTAACGGAACCGAACATTACATTCAACATAGTTTGCAATCAAAAACATTTCTAGGCCTGAACACACGTTTTAGGTCAGTACAAAGTGCCTATAAATAAATCCCTCAGTAGTCGTTTATACCGATAGAGACACGAACTTAATTCTATATACTTCGCAATCGAAAGTTCTCTAGAACTATCTTCAAATACATCTTTCTCAGTCTAATTTCCTTGCTATCGATAAACATTTCTAGGCATGTAGAACGAAAGTTACGCCAAGCATACAATTAATGTCTCCAAATATCTCTTAACTGACTGTATTCACTTTTCCAGATTCGCTGTCGCAACGATAGATAGCAGAAATCGTCCTATATGCCTATTACATACATTTAAAATAAAATCACTCTATCTCTCTTACATTAAATTCTGATATACATTGACATTTTATCTGAGGAGATTGTCCTTCCATATTTTTAATCTATCTTCATTCTGTGTTCCTATGTTTAGACTATTCCTATAATTATTTATTCTCTAGGACCTCAGAAGTGAATTTGCTCCTTTACCTATATACGTAGAAATATCTAACGAGCTATTGGCGGACTGTAAAGGGGGTTTTGTATTTCACAAAATAATTGAGTAAATGAGTAGCTTGTATTGTGAAGGCTTCTCCATGTTGTGAGTAAAAGAAAGAGAACGAAGCAGTACATGTCTATTACACTATCGTACATAAGATACATCCGCTGTATGACATTAATACTTCTTTTTCTGCATGATAACGCAATATTTTATGCATACATTAAATTCATCTAAATGATCTTATCCAAGGTATTTCCAACTTTTTAAAAAAATTAAAACATTTTGCAGGGGTTCCTTAA